>RXID01016151.1:0-106014 GCA_005019695.1 Trichopus zeylanicus subsp. travancoricus | reverse complement strand
CCCCCGCGCCCGGGGAAGCAGGCGGAGGCCGGGGCGCCGGCGAGCCGGCGGCGGGAGCGGAGGCGGACGCCGAGGCCGTTCCGCCCCCGCGTGCCGGGGACGGAGGCCGAGGCCGGCACGCCGGCACGCGGGCGCGGACGGCCAAGGCCAAGGCCGTCCGTCCCCGACACGCGGGCGCGCCGGCCTTGGCCTCCGTCCCCGGCACGCGGGGGCGGAACGGCCTCGGCCGTGGCCTTCCTCGCCCGCGCCCGCGTTCGGGAGCGCCGGCTTCGGCCTCCGTCCCCGGCACGCGGGGGCGGAACGGCCTCGGCCGTCGCCGTCCGCGCCCGCGTTTCGGCGTGCCGGCGCCCCGGCCTCCGCCTCCGCTCCTGCCGCCGGCCTCCGCCTCCGCTCCCGCCCGCACGACGGGGTGTTATTTGCAAAAATCCGAATTTCGGGGACTTTTCTGTATATCGGAATAATTTCCGGGGGTTTATTTGCAAAAATTCGAATTTGGAAGACGTTTTTGTAAATCTGAGTTCTTTCGGGGTGTTATTTGTAAAATTCCGAAATCCGGGGGGTTAACTATAAAAAAATAAGTTTTTAGGAGTGTATGTGTAAAAATAACGGGGGTAAAATCGGATTTTTTTGGTAAAATTTTGATTAAATAACAATCGGGGGGCTGTGGGTAAATATGGGCGAATTTGAGGGGGGTGGGGGTAATTACAGAAATTACGGGAGGTTAACCGTAATTAAGGCTAATTACGGGGGTCACCCGTAATTAAAGCTAATTCCCTAAAAATAATGAGATGTCAAAGGGAAAGCCACAGCGAGTTAAATGTTAAAAAAATAAAACTTAAGCATTTAGGCTAAAGGTCAGATAGATAATAAATATTGATATATCATAACAAATAATAAAAACCAAATGCTAGATTAAAAAAAAAAGATTTTAGAACCACCGATTAAACTTTAAAGAGATATTGCAAATGCTAAGGGCAAGGAAAAAACATAATTAAAAAAGAAAAGGCTGCATATTAAAGGAGAAATGTTAACTTTTAAATAAATAATAATAATTTTGAAGAGATTATAAATTTTTGAATATGTAACTTGTAAATGTTTGCAGTAAATGCCAAAGAGATTTAAAAATTTTCAAATATAATAACAAAATGTTACTAAAGAAGTGTCAAACATTAAAATGAAATTTTTTTAAAACAATGGTTAAATTGTAAACAGAAGGTACAACATTAAAGAAGAAAGTTTGAATTTTAATTTAAGAGAAATTGAGGGAAAACGAAATATCAAGTAAAAAGCAATCGAGAGTTAAATGTTTAAGAAATTTAAAATCTTGAACATTTTGACTAAAGGTTAAAAAGGAAGTGCTAAATTCTTAAAAACTAGACTTTAAAAAACAACAATTAATTGGATAGAGATGAAGGAAACATTGAAGTCAAAGAAATAAAAATTATAATAAAAAATTAATTAAAAAGGGTAAATAGAAAAAGTTAATGTTGAAGAGAAATACAGAATACCAAATTTTGGAAAGTGATAGTTAAATTTCAAACTCAAAACAACAAACAATTTAATGTAATAGAAATATAAAACTTAAAACATTCATATAATATGTCAAAGAGACAATAAATTTTCAAATTTAATGAAAATGTTAAAAAGAAAGTGCTAAACTATAAAAAAAAATGAGATTTAGTAAACAACAATTAATTTGTAAAAAGATACAACAATCCTTGAAAGCAAGGAAAAAACAAAAAAAAAGATTAACTTATGAGAAAAGGCAAAATATTAAAGGAGAAACAATTTTAAAAATTAGACTAAATATTTAAGAGAGGTAGAGGAAATATTAAATAAAAAGCAATCAAGATTCAAACAATATAGAAATACAAAACTTAAACGTTGACACTAAAGGCCAAAGAGAAAACAAATTTTCAGAATATAATAATAAAAAGTTAGAAAGGAAAAGCCAAATCCTGAAGAGAAAAAGATTTTAGAAAGCAACAATTAAATTTTAAAGAGATATAAAGAATTCTTGATGGAAAGGAAGAAATAGAAAAATAAATTTGATGGAGAAGGCTAAATGCTAAAGGAGATTGAATTAACTTTAAATAGGAAAAAATTAATGTTGAAAGAAATTGAAACAAAATTTGAACAAATATAATGGAATGTTAAGAGTTAAATGTTAAAGAAACGTAAAAATTTTGAAATTTATACTAAATGTGAAAGAGATCATAGATTTTAAAAATATAATAACAAATTATACAGAAGTCCTAAATCCTGAAAAAAATTTTGGAAAAAACAATGATTAAATTGTAAAGATATATAATAATCATTGAAGACAAGGAGGATAAGAAAATCTGAAAGATACTTATAATATATTTTAATGAGAAAAGGCTAATAATTGTAGGAGAAATATTTAAGTTTCATAGGGAAAATCCTAGAAGTTATTTGTCAATTTTTTCTGTTTTTTCCTTCGCTCTACTTGTTGACATTTAGAATTAAGCTTTAGGTTTTATGATTAATTTAACTTTTAGTATGGACTTTTAATTTTTAGGTTTCCTTTTTGCACTTTGCTTTATATTTTTTTTTTCCCAAATTTTGGTCTCTTTGTTTTTCTTTGTATTAAGTTTTCACTCTCTTCTTTAATGCTTAGCCTTTTCTCATTAAACTTGTTTTTTTATTTCTCTTGCATTTGATGTTTTTATCTCATTTTACAATTCCATTGTTGCTTTTCTAAGTTCTGATTTTTTTTTCCTTTTATGTAAGCATTTAAGTTTTAATTTGTAACTCTTAAACACTTTCGAGTAAATCTTTGCTCAAGAATTAGTTATAACTATTTATTATTTTGCTACTTACTGTTTATTTTTTCTTTCAAAAGCATGAGATAGAGAATGCTGTTCACTTCTTTTGCTTCTTTGTAGCTCTCTTTCACATTTAGAATTATTTTTTAAAAGTTTTTGTGATTTCCTTATCTTTTTTGTTGTGTTAATGCATTTGTTCTTAACCTTCGTTCTGAAGATGTTCTTTATCCTACCTTTGCTCTAGGTTGCTTTTCCCTACCATCCTCGCACCATGCAATTGGAATGCTTGTATTCCTCAAGTTTTATGGTCCTAGGCTTTACATGCTGCCTCAAGTTCCATATCTTCTTAAACCATTAAATCTCCTGAAGAGATGGACTACTTTGTAGGCACTGAACCGTTGGCTGCATATCATACAGATTCTATGCTGAGTTAGTTCCAGATTCACAATGGCATGGATGGTGTCAGAGTTATTAGATTTACCATTTCTGACTTTGACAGTTAAAGAATGGTGGATGATAAACCCGTGTTTGATGGGATCATGACTTCTGAATTTTAGACCTTAAGAAACTTCTACACTCCAACAAGTATGAAGTTCTCTATATAGACTTGAAGAGAAAGAAGCAATATATTTGGATAAGAGCTAAGAGAGTGTAGATTTAAGTGACTTTGATACAAAAGGCATTAGGCAAGCTCATGTTGCTTTGGGAATTAAATTAACTAGAACACTAGATCGGTAACACAGTCTCAGTATCTTAGTTGCAATTCATTGGAAACTTATAAAAAGTTTAATGGACATGTTGGAGGCAAATATCCTTTTAGTTAAGTGCCATGGCTATGGTTTTCTTTTATGTTTTAATTTCTTGATTTTATTGATTATCTTCTAAGATATTGTTTGGCATTCTAATAAAATTCCTAACACAAGACAACTAAATTTAGAGAGATTTTCTTTTCCTTTTTTGAACAAACAGGGTAATTTTGTAGGTTTAACATGATTTTATCTCCTAACGAAATTAAGTATTAGTTCAGTTGTTTGTTCCTTTTACCTTATATTTAATATTTTTTGGGTACAACCACACCTTATCTAAGTATTTGACATGTTTCTTTGCAATGATTGGGACTTGCTAAATGCATGTGGCAGGTACGCAATCGCAACAAGAAAAGCATACAGTTACACCCTACAACTTGCAATTTGTCTTGGACAGCACTACGGCTGCTTGGTTTATTTCATAACTGCATATTTGGAAGGCGACAACTTCTCAACAAGCCCCTTTTATTACTGGGTGTATTATATTGGAGCAAATTCCTGGTGGGTTCTGATACCCTCGCTCATTGCAATCAGGAGCTGGATGAAGATTAACACAGCTTTTCAAGTTGAGAAGATGGTAAAGACCCATTGAGAGATTGACTTAGGTAGTGTTATTTATGATTTTGCTGCGCTGGTACTATCTGCTGTAACCCAGTTTGTGGACTGTTGTCTGCCTGGATTATGGTTTTTTTGTCTCTCTCGCTCCAAATTAGATTCACGAGTAAAATGGATTAACATGCATGTTATAATTAGATTAATGCCCGTTTCAAATGAGCACCTGGCGCCCGATTGTTATGGCCTGTAAATACGGACTCCTACCACACCACTCTTCCAGTTTGCTGGCGGCTTAATGACTCAAACTGGTGTGATGGGGCAGAACCCAAAAGCGCCCAATGGGCCCACCGGCCCATAACGGTCCAGCAGTTGGCTTGGCCCTTAGGAGCATCAGAGGCCAGCCGTTACGGGCCTTAGATCTGTTAGGAAGATAAATAAATCCAGGTGGAGAAAATTACATGCAAACAAATATTCATAAAGGTATCCACTACATGCAAAAAATTATTCATAGAGAAAAGTATCCACATTCCAACAAACTACAACGACTCGATTTCCAGAAAATATAATAGATTGCGTGATTTGAGGATTTTCAAAAGAATTATTACAATTTACATTACACAAAAAACAAATTATACAAATACACCAATAATAATAAGGAAAACAAAACCATATTCTCCCCGGTAAATAAGAAAGGTCAATGTATCACCTTGATTCCAGTAGGCCTAGGAGCGCAAAGACCTTGTGCTTGTCATTTCATCAGCATCTTCAGTGTCATCATCAATAACTGAATAACTGCTCCACCCAGAGCTTCTGAAGGGGATGAATTTTGTCCTTTCAAATATGTTTCCTCTGAAACCTGTCGTCCTTGAAGACACCATAGGCATAACCAGTACCGAGGACCCATTGATTGACTCCTCACCCAGACCTAGTATAACAGAGAAAGCAGCCTGCAACAAACAGATTCTCCAGCATTAAAATCATCACATCTAACTGAAAATCATGTGGATTCTGGCCAAACCTATACCTTCGCCTTTGCCCTTAAAAGCTTGCTTTTTGTCAGCAATGCATCTATGAAGGGATTCACATGGCTCACTTCAGTTTCTTCTTCTTGCACCTTCATGTGCCTGCAAAGTAAGATTAATTTATCATTTATCTCAACTATTCCATCAATACACCTTTGTACAAAAAAACCAAAAACAGAGTAAAGACTATCAGCAGCTGATCATTAGCTGAAAATTTATTCTAAGAATAAAATACGTTTTGAGAGTAGCCACACTTATACCTGCTTGTATCAGTTGGAAGACCTTGAGATGTGGAAGATGACAAAGAAGAAAAGTCCTTAAAATCACCTGCTAGGAGATTGTCTTACAATGAATCAATACATTGTGTTAACAGGATGATATTAAACTGATGGAATTTTAAAGGTACTAGCAACTGAAATACCTTTAGAGTCTTCAGGCGCTAACAGGGAGATTCCTATAAACACAAATGACATGCCCAATAGGAACATAATTATTCTTAGCATATCAAATACCTGCCAAAGTAATTTGAGTTACCCATACCTTCTATAAATAATAGCAAAAAGACATTTAACACTACTGCATAGTGTAAATCAATAAACTCACTTGATATTCCTGAAAGTATACAAATCCTGTACATATAGAAAAGAATGTCCATGCTATCTGAAACATGGGAACAATGAGGATTGCATCAAACAGAGACAATCCTTCATTCAATCTTGCCATCTGACTCCAAAGAAAAATAATGAAGTCTTAAAAAACTGACAAAACGCTACCTCCAATTCTGTGAGCCAATCAGACCAAGCAAATAAAATAGCTTTCAAGGACAAACTATTACCCAAAATCCAGCTGTGCTGAAGAAAAGTAGAAGCATAGAGTATGTAAACCAGCAATGCAGTTGGTATCTGCTACCCATGGTTAGTCTTAGCATGTTAGACCTGAATAGTAGTAGCAAAAGGTAGTAACAATATATATTAGGAATGCATACTCCCAATAAATTACCTTTTCAATTGAAAACCAACATAAACTACAAATAAAGATGCCTATGTTAGAAACAGACAATCCTAAGTAAACCAACTTACAATGATTTTGCAAACAGGACCGAGCAGGATCCAATGGCCCCGGAAACAATGGCATATGAAAATGGGAGCAACATGTGCCAATAGGGGCTACTTTCACGTCCAGACAAAGGGAGAATAGCTTCTCCTTTCCTGTTACGATGAGATCAATGACAGTAGGCAGCTAGAAAATCAGCAAACAAGAAAATTCAGAGAACATTCAAATAAACATGAAACCGGCTTTTACAAAGCAAACTGTAACTTGATTTCTCTTGTATAAAGCCCTAAATATCATCTCACCTGTAAATATAGTGGTTTACAGCAACTACGACCATCAATGCTATGCAATAAAGAAGAAAGACCAAACTAATGTACTTTTCCTTCAACTGCTCCGGTGTATAAACTGATAAGGAAAAGGAACATTGAACTATCAGTTAAACCAACAAGAAACCATCATCAGCAGGCCAGCAAATTTTTCTTAGCAATCTACATGCCAGTTAATTATAGATGAATAAAATAATAATACATCAAACTTTTTCAATAATTAGAGTCACACAACTGAATTTAGCAAGTTTAGTACAATGTTTGAACTTGTACCAGGTGATTGATGATTGCCAAAAGCCACCAGAAAAATATTGCCAAAAACTATAAAAGTTGTAGCTACAATGACCCTGTAAAAAAAGGTATTTTTCTAGGATCATAAAAGATTATCACTTAATGATAAACAGCTATAAAGACACTCACTTTATGAAAGACATACTTGACTGACACTGTTTTGCTCAAGACAAAGTAAGCAAATGCAATGTTGGATACAAATTGAATTGACCCTAAGGCTGCAAGAAGTGACTGCAATTAAAAGATTAAAATGGCCAATGAGTTAAAACACTCAACAATGTATGACTTGGTCTATAGATTATCTCCTGAGAAATTAGCATAAGACTGTATAAAGAATAACCTGTGCAGCATATGCAAAAGAAATGAAATTGAAGCAATTCCCCAGAGCAAAGAAGAGAATACCTACATCAAGGGAATAACAATGATATAAGTTACTTTAGATTACACAGTCAGTAATCAAGCTAGAATGACCAAAAGAATCATTACCAACTCTCCAAGTATGAAAATAAATGATGGATTTTGGTATAATCTTTCCATTGTCTCCAGCATTGCTTAGAACAGAAAGTCTCTCTCGCTGCAAAAATCCACATTAAAACAAAATAAAGCACACTTGCAAGAATGTTAGAGAAGTATGAGAATTGACACTGCTACAGATACAAACATCAGCAGTCTTGAATAGTAGGAGTCAACAAACACTCTCAAATTTGCAGCAGAACATCATTTACAGTTTGCAATCACTATTATACTGTAATTTGCAGTATTGGAAAAGTTCCATCAACTCTTTCCATTTGATAGTAAGACAATTGGGGGATGTAATTTTGTCAACAAAAGCTATTCGTCATTGGTCTCTAGTTGCCAACTCTCCCCCCAACTCCTATGTGGAAACAAACAGAAGCAAAAGATATTTATCACCAATTTACACTTTATTTGTGCCATAAATTCCCAAAGCTAGCTGCCTTAGATTAAAAGCCCAAAATAAAGGCATCTGATCATTGGTTTCTCTACCCACATAGAATGATTCTTTTTGAACCAGAATATTGGGCTGCAAGGATGCTTGTCTACTGATAAGATAGAACAAAAAAAAGAAATGACCATGGGGACTCAAACCAAAGTTGCTTTATGCTCATTCCGATGTTGTGAGATGAGTGCCATAATATTGCACATCATCCACCTGCAGTGTGCCTAACACATGTATCAAGGGCATATTTTCCATGTGCATATCAGTCAGATGCATGGATATTACTCTTGTTCAACAAAAAGTGGGGGAAGGACAATAAGGTCATAGTGCAATATAAAAGCAAAAAGATGGAGAACTATCACTGATCAGCAGTGACTTAATATAGTAAAAAAAAAAAAACCAAAACAAAACAACCAGTTATTACAAACTGAAGGACTTGGACCAGTCAAAAAGAAAATACCTCATCATGACCCAATTTTAAAAGGTTTGTCCCGAAATTGATGGCAATACTTCCGATTATGTTGATGAATGCTCCAATAACCCACTCACCCATGGATTACAGATGATGCTGAACTCTATTATAAAAATGAGAAATCAGTTCTAAGCCCACATAGCTGCTAATCATTGCATTGTGTTCGGATCATGTTTAGTGGACTTCTCCCAGAAAAACCAGGAATGTTTCTACATAGAAGCTGCCAACTCTCCTAAATTTTCTTGTTAATTTCAATGATGATCTCCTGTGCCTGCAAAAGTACATAGAGAATATATGCCAAAAATTCTTGAAATAATAACATGAGAAACAGAAAATATATCAATCATCGAAAATCTTATACAAAAAATATACCAATCACTGAAAACCGTATACAAGATGCAGGAACATGTCACTGAAGTTCTTATGCTCTTGAACATAATTACCGAAGGAATTTATGTATCTTCCATCCTCCCATTAATGGGGTAACTCAAGTTTTTTCTTCACCGAATTTTTTGGCACCCGCATCCCCAGACATGAACAGGTTGTATAACTGATGAACTTCCAATGGGAAATTTCAAAAGACCCCGATCATGATCAGGCCGGACATGATCATATACTTCATGCCTAAAACAATAAATTGCTATATGCGAAAAACAAACTATATATCTTGCGGATAATCTTGAAAGATCAGCTGATGTCACAATGCACAATTTCATTCAAGAGGTAAACGGCGAACAACAAAAGACAAGTTTCGACAGCTTGGCATGGAGCATCATCCTCAAGCTAAATAATTTATATGGAGAAGCGCATCAAAATCGCAAAGCTTACCATCCAAAACCCCAACCAGATCTTTATAGATTGCACGCATGTCACGTGAAAATACGTAATCTTCAGAACTATAGTTTTTAATGCCCTCCTCTCAGACCAAATTGGTGTCAAGAAAATAACACAAAATGATCCCAATAACCCATTTCCACGATTCGATCCCACACAGATAAGAGTTCATAACAAAAAGGGCCGAAATCAAGAGAGGCATCAAGCACAATCAGATCTAGAAAAACAATGAAACCCTGATTTCTCGCCGACGACGTGATTCAAGGCAAAAAAAGAAATTTGGATAAAAAGAACGAAATCAAGAGAACCATCAAGCACACCAGATCTGGAAACGGAGAAGTTTCTGAAGGATCACGGATCGATCTAACCTGGAGAAAACCTCGAAAAGAATCCGTCTTCGGGAGCTGCAAGGAACCAAGAAATCGATAAATTTTTGGAGAGGAGAAGCCCTAATTCCCCTTTTTTTCACCCGGCGAGAAAGAGGCAGGCGAGCGTGGGGGTTGACGTGGGTCGCAGGAAAACAAGACCGAAACAACGAGAGAGACGAGAGGAGAAAGGAAAATGTGGAGAAGCGTGGGAGGAGGAGGACAACCACCAAACACCCCTCTCGTCGCTGTATTTTCGCCTTTCAGATATACGTACCCTTCTGCGTGTATCGCGTGTATTCCTCTCCGTATACGGAACCGTTTCCCCTCTTCCTCCCCTAGCTCGGTTGTGGATTGGACTTTGGGCTACTACACCAATTCAGATGCGATCGGAGTGCAAATCGCCTTTCCGTTTCCCATAGCGTTTCTCGACATATAGCCTCGGGAAACGGTTTAATATTCCGTATTCTCATAGTTAATTCTCAGCAGAATTTCCCGGGATTTGGGTAACTTTCTGGCGGAAGAATTGATGGATGGCAGGGGAGTTCGTTGTGTCGTCAATTTTGCTGTCGGCTATTCTTGAGTGAGTAATAAAAAATTAGAGGTGTCAAATCGATTATGTTGAGTTTGCATGATCTGTTTTGTTAAATCATCAAAATTATTTTAGTTTATGTCCAATATAATTTAAAATAATAATGGATTATATCTAACATACCCCGTGAAAAATTGACAGACATCAAATATAATCCGCAGGCCACGGGCTTGTAAACCGTGTCGCATCTGATCTATTTTTAAAAAATTATATATATATATATATATATATTATTATAATCAGTAATAAATTATAATTTAATGAAAACAAAATTTAATAATAAATTGAGATGGCCCGCAAGTTATGTCATATCCGATCCAATTGTATCATGAGCTACACCTATTCCGTGGATTGTACAAAGAACGCTAAATCCGATTTAATATATAAGCCATGTTAAATATAATCTAAATACTATAAAATTTGGATTGTATTAAATACGATTTATTAGATACTAGTCAATGAGTAATAGATCTATTTTGATATGTCTATATAATATGTTTATCGATAATTGCCATACTTCTTGGTTGGTGCCATCAGCTCATGTTTGACTCGCATATAAATTTTCATAAAGATTTACAATTTGTTTTAAAAAAAATTGTACAAATATTTATGTAATTAACGAGTGTAAAAAGACATCTGCATTCTACTCGTATGTCACTAAAAATTTCACATTAAAGTAAAACTAAATTATTACAATTCTGATAATATTTTGATCCCAACAGAAATTAATGGATGCGAACATATTTGTGTAATATTTTTTAAATTTGAGAGATAAAAAATAATTATGATTTTTACGAGAGTACATATGTAATTCCAGAGATTTTCGTCCGAGCAAAAAAGCTCCCTTCTTCGTTTAATCTTGAGCTTGGGTGTCATATATAGACCCTGGTGGACTTCTTGATGACTCGCTCCAATGTAATGTCCACCAGAACTAAATGCGCATCATTTATCTAGACTCCCAAATCGCCCGTCGTGTTCGAGGTTCTGCAGTCCATCCGATTCCGACTAACTGCAACTCGACTTAAAAGTAGTTTATTCCTAAATAAATTGAAAAATAGTATGAACCCAGGAATAAATTTAATAAATTTATTTTTTTAAGTTATTTTGGAATGAAGTACATTTAGGGTATAGTATATCCGCTGATCCATAAATCAAAGGTACCGTACCATTTCCTCCTCCTTAGAAAGAGTCGAGGATTCGAAGCTGAGACTCCGACTACAAGCACAGCTGCACAGGTACCAATTCCCATGTCATTCTCTCGGCAGCACTCGTAACACCATACAAAAGTTTTCGACACATGGCAGCCGAAGGAATTGTACCATGCGACAAGTGTGCTGCGGTGTGTCTGTAGTCTGGTGGTAGCATTAGATAGCCCCGCTACCATCAGAATCTTGTCTTCTATAAACTAAAGTAATCAAAACACCTCTACAAAATCAGCCAAGAATAGCATCATCAACCAGTTCCGATTTGGCTCATCCTCAAAAGAAACTAGTAAATAGAGTTCTAATGTGACAAATTTCCGATTTGGCTGAGTTACAGCAGTAAATTACTGGCTAGGAAACCATTTGATTTGCATTATATTTGATTTATTACAGAAATCAAGAATGGAATCTTTGGACCATTTAGGGACTTCGTTCAAAGAAATTTCCCTTGCCCCGGGAGCAAAAGCTACTATGGCACAACAACGATCATGATGAGACTGCTACAGAATCAGGGAATCCCAGATAACTAGACATAGTGTAGCACAGTCAGGTCTTCCAATTAAGGCTTCAAAATAAACCAAATAAGACCTACCTGGATTGCTGAAAAAATGACAGACCTCTCTGGATTAGATATACTATGCTTTCAGCCATTCCTGCAAGTAGGATTGCATGTTATCACTGCTTGCAGCATTTCCCACATTAACTGTGGGGGTAATTTTCTCTGGCTGCAAAAACTGGGTGACAGAAAAGGTGACCAGAGAGTATCACAGACACTGGAGTGGAACAAAGATGAGAACTATACCTTCTACAAAATCGTTGAGCTCTGTATAGCTAAAGTATTCGCTGTAGGGAACACCTGCAAAACATGCTACGCTCATCACCCTCAAAAATTTCTATCCCATAATTCTAACAAAATCATGCAAGGCAATTCAAGTGATGAATGCATTTAAGATAGCCATCATTCGTAAGTAGGTTGATGCTCTGGTTGCATTGGAAGATTAGATGCAGAACTTGGACATTCCATCTGATCCATGTTGTAGATGGAAGTGGAAACACAAAATAGATGGATTCACTAGTCATGTCATTTCGATCATGGGATAGACGGAATAGGCTATTAGAGTATCATATTAAAAGAAAAAAAAGTGATCGAGTTGGAGAAGCTCACTGTATATGGTGCTGCCATCTTTTGAAATAGGTTTAATTAGATCAAGCTTGCCTCCATTAGTCTTGAAGCAAGTCCAGCCTGGAGATATTATGAAAAGAAGAGGTTAAAATGCTTAAGCAGCAGCTTGACAAATAGCAACTGGGTAGCAAATCTGTCGGCCAAAATGCCAAAACTGATGTAAACTTCTGGTTGTACTTCTTCAAGTACTGATTTAGGCCCTATTTTGTGAAACGATAGGTTAGTTTAATAAAACTTGTGGTCTTGTTTTATTATGTGAAGTGAGAAGACTCAAACCTCAGGTTGGACGAATGAAAGCGGAAGAACGTGGAGTGGAGTGGTCTGACCACATGGAGCGAGCCTTTCAGACAGTACAGGCCAACCAAATGACAGCAGAATCCATCTCCTTGAAGCATCTGTGTATTTGCACCTAAAAAAGAAACAGCACATAAAGCAAGCACTTAAGAAAATACAATCTTCCCGAGCAGTACTTTTTTGCTAAAACTTTACAGCAAATTGGTATATTTCTCAGACAAATTTTAGCCTAGAACACAAAGGATCTGAGCCATTAGTCACTTGTCTCTGATGAGAGGTAACTAGAACTAAGCAATTGGTTCAATTAAAAGTTGAAAAAGGCACAATGCTAGTGATGTGAAATTCAATTAGACACAGGATGCCAATATTGTATGCTATCAGAAACAAAACAGTGAATGTAGTCATACCTCTAAAGCCTGTGCAATAGCTATATGAGCATTCTCTTTACCTATACTGTAAGCTCCAACAACTAGATGGGTTTCAGGCTGCTTCTCTAAAATTCGCACAACATAATTAACAACCTCTTCTTTGGCCAGAAACCTGGAGACAGCAAACAGCTGGCATTGGAACTGATGGCTGCAAAAATAGAAAAAAAATGTCAAAGAGGACCAGATTTAACCTGTATTTGGGATTGCAATAGGTTGTATCCAGGTAAAGCCCATTAATCCGCTGCTTGACAAGGATAGAGTAGGACTGCATCATTTTGCAAGCCCTGAAATCACCAGTGTGAAGATAACACCGTCCATTGCCAAGGCAAAAATGAATAAAAGCTGCACCAGGAAGTGATTTGCCTCCAACATTGTTACTTTGACTCTGTCAATAACATGTTCAGTCTCAAGTTCCAAAGGGTAGATGTAGCTGTAGCCATGGATTCAGATAAATTACTTATTCTGCAGACTCAAATAGCAGTAGAACCAGTAAAATTTGTTCCCAGATTTACACAAATTATAATAAAAACAAACATTGGAATCTTACAGTGGATTCACAGAGAGACAAATTTTCACTAAACGGGCAGCAAGTGGTGCGCAGTAGATTGGTCCATGTGACCAGCTCTTGCTCAAGCCACCAAAATGGTCGTGATGGAAGTGTGTGAGGAAATATGCTGAACATCCTTCAATCCATCCATATTTGAAAGCATCCGCCGCAAATTCTGTGCCTACAAGAATTTGGAGGACAGAGAGCAAAAGCCATTTTTAATATAACACCCACAGTAGCAATTCCATAGCTCGAATTTAAGGAAAAACCCACTTGTAATACGTTTTTTTTTTTTTGAACTATACCATCATTTCAACTACTGACAGACTTAGTATGCGATTAAGAATTAAAGGCAACAAATTTGAACATCAAAAGCAAGCAAGACATCACATGTGTCGAAATCAGTGGTAACACCTGGTCTCCATCATTGTCAGACTAGTGTTCTTTGCCATTTGATCTATATTGAAAGGAAAAAAGAGGGGAAAATACTCAAAAGCAACAACACAATCGAAACTTGTTAGGAGGATGTGCGCATAAGCACATGTAAATTTAGCTTTCCACAAACCTAATTTGCCTACGCGGAGGAAGAACATCCACAGAAATCGAGTTTGATAGGGAAGAGCATGTTGGGATTCGCAGCGGAAGTTTCACGGATCGCCTTGTTCTCAAACAACATAAGAAACGAGAAGTAATACAAGATAAAAGGAAATAACAAGATAAGACAACGGGAGATCCACTATCAATAGATAAAGGCTTTTACAAGAGTTTACAAGAAGGACTTTACTCTTTCTTATTCAACTAAACTCTTTCTCCAAGCCTCGGCAACGCCTCTACCTTCAGAGAGAATCTCCAAGAGAGTACCACGAGGAACCACCACGAGAGACCACCGAGAAGCACTAGAAAGACCCACACACGAGAGCCAACACTCTCTCTCTTTCTCTTCTCTCTATTCTCTCTATTCTCTCTCTATTTCTCTCTAGTTCAATCTCAATACTACGCCACACATAAGCCCTATATATTATAGTATATTTATAGACTCTTATTGGGCCTGAGTTTTACTCAATTACAACTCCTAATAATATAAATCTAAATCCAACTTTGGATTCCTACTTTAACTCAAACTCTAATTAGAGTTCAAGACATCTAAAACTCAACAATATTCATCTTGGCTTGAACTCGGGCGTGCCATCATTACGAATCGTCAGCCGTCATCTCTCATCCAGCCCCTGCCCTTGGGCTACTAGCTTATTCAGCTAATTTCAAGATGTGAACTCGAGCCAACCTCGAATTTGTTCTTCATGTCCACAGTTTTGTACTTTTGGAAGCTTTTCGGATGACCTGTGTCTGCTGTTGTAGTAAAAGTAATTTGAGGAGACATCAAATTACTCCGAGTATCGTGCTTCCTCTTCACTACTGTAGCCATCGGAACTCCACCTGCAATAGTGTTCCCTATCAATCGATAAACATTGTCACACTTCTCACCTTTCATCAGGATTCTAATACCACGTGTCACCTTCATGACTCCATCTCTTGCTGAATAATTACAGCCTTTTGAGTCCAGTACACCAAGTGAAATTAGATTCCTTCGCATCTTGGGGACATGTCTCACCCCAGTAAGAGTTCGAATCGCTCCATCAAACATCTAGATTTTAACTGTTCCTACACCGGCGATCTCACAGGCTGAATTATCGCCCAACCAAACAGTACTTTTCTTCTTATTCTCCTCATAAGAAATAAACCAATCCTTTCTGGAGCAAATATGATAAGAACTACCAGAATCTAAAATCTACTTACCAGAAGTGTCGATTTCTGCGGATACTGCAAGAACATCTCCATCTGCACTATTATCAAAAGTATCATCCGCTATTGCCGTCGTCGTATTGGAGGACTTTATCTTCCCACGTTCAGGGCAATACCGTCTAATATGGTCATACTTCTTACATGAATAGCATTGTACTTTCGCCTTCAATTTTGATTTGAACCGTTGCTTGCCTTCTCCACGCTCTCTTAATCTTCCTCTTTTGTGAGTCACCAATCCTTCACCAAACTCCATATTAATGTTGGAGTTTCTCCTTCTCTTATTAGAAAGAAGACTAGTTGTCACATCTTCCATCTTAAGAGTTTCTTTACCATAAAGAATTGTGGTCACAATATGATCATACGAAGCAGGAAGAGACATCAGGAGAATCAGCGCCTTATCGTCCTCTTCAAACTTCACATCAACTTTCAGCAAATTATTGATAATCTTATTAAAAGCATTTAGGTGATGTAATATAGTTGTACCTTCGCTCATACGCAGTCCGTACAACTGTTGTTTCAGATAGAACTTGTTCGTGAGGCTTTTTGACATGTACAACTTCTCGAGTTTTGTCCAGATGTCCATCGTCGTCTCTTCGTCAATGACATTGTACAAAACCTCATCAGTCAGGCTTAGAATAATTAAATTCAATGCCTTTTGATCTATCTCCTCCCAGTCTTCATTGCTTATCTTGACCGGCTTCTTTTCTTTTCCCTCTAACGTTTTTTGTAGACCTTGAAAAGTAAGAACCGCCTTCATCTTCTTTTGCCATAAGGCAAAATTTATCTTGCCGTCAAACTTCTCCACCTCGAGTAAGGACTTTGTCATCTTGGTTCTTTACTTCTAGACTCTGATACCAATTGTTGGGATTCGCAGCGGAAGTTTCACGGATCGCCTTATTCTCAAACAACACAAAAACAAGAAGTAATACAAGATAAAAGGAAATAACAAGATAAGACAACGGGAGATCTACTATCAATAGATAAAGGCTTTTACAAGAGTTTACAAGAAGGACTTCACTCTTTCTTACTCAACTAAACTCTTTCTTCAAGCCTCGGCAACGCCTCCACCTTCAGAGAGAATCTCCAAGAGAGTACCACGAGGAACCACCACGAGAGACCACCGAGAAGCACTAGAAGACCCACACACGAGAGCCAACACTCTCTCTCTTTCTCTTCTCTCTATTCTCTCTATTCCTTTCTCTCTATTTCTCTCTAGTTCAATCTCAATACTACACCACACATAAGCTCTATATATTATAGTATATTTATAGACTCTTATTGGGCCTGAGTTTTACTCAATTACAACTCCTAATAATATAAATCTAAATCCAACTTTGGATTCCTACGTTACTCAAACTCTAATTAGAGTTCAAGACATCTAAAACTCAACAAGAGCACACACCTGGGATTTTCTTGTACAATGGACAAGCCCTAGGACGATCGGATCTGGCTCCGGGGCCGCCATTTCTCTTCCATCGGCCATCTGCTGCCCTCTGCTTCTTCCGGGGAGCAGAAGACGAGATCCTGGACCTGAAGTCTTCCAATGGCCGCTTGATCCCCCCCAATATGGAAGATATTACGCTGCACGAGGCCCTTTCCCTCTCTCGCCCGCTCGTCGTCTTCCACCAAGCACGGCCAATCCGAGACGCTGGCAGAGAAGTCCAAACTAAAGCTGCTGGCGATTTCGCGACCATCGAAGACCTGCGGGCTCCGTTCCCCGTCGAAGGATTCGTACTCCGATGAGATCGGCGAGCCGTTCTTGTCGAGGTCACCGGTGAGGAACTCCGATTCCATTTGAGAAGAAAAGAGGAGCGAACGCGCCGTTTCCGGGAGCGTAATTGACAACGTTTTACAAATAAATCCTCGTGTTTTTAAATTTTACGAAACGTCTTGCTATTTATCTTTTGCGATAACACCATCGAACATTTCAAAATTTCACTGTTTTCTAATCATGCCTCATATTGCACTTTTAAATTGTATCTGATGAATTAGTGCCCAAAGATGAGCCTTTTTCACCCAATATGAGCTTTATCCCATGCAGAGATTCTAGTGATACAATTCTTCTATGAAAAACTATAAATGATCATATTGATTCTCAGAACCAAACTTGGTTATGGAACTAAATGCTCTGGACAGGATTATGCCAACAACAGAAAATGCTGAAAAACTGAAGAAAAATTGTACTAATAATCCAAATTAAGCTAGAAATCCCACATAGGCTTCTCCATTGAAATTGGCCCCTGTGACATGCTATGGTGATAAGAATACATCTCTTCCTGGCTCTGTCTGAGCTCATCTGGGCCATACCTCAGCCCCACAGAGTTCTCTGCATACCTATGATCTCCAACACTTGCATTCCCCACAACTCCCAAGCCTAGAAAGTCCTGAGTCATTCTCCCATCCACCCGCTCCGCCATTTCTTCGCGCGCTTTTCTCCGCAATTCGGCTTCCATGACAGCCATGGAGCTGTGGTTTTCAGCACCTACTAGATAGGGATGGTCAGTTAGGCCAGTATGGTCTCCAACATATGAGCCATCAGCTACTGCTGCTGCTGTATAAGCATCCAAACCCCGAGGAGAACTGTTTGTATGACCATTGAGAGGCTCTTGAACAAATCCTGCTGATGGTCTGGAATTGCCCGAATACCCGGTGAAGCCTCTGAGAAGTATGGGAGAGATGGAGTCACCACTGACCTTTGCACCCATCTCTGCTGCCTTCTGGAGCAAAGCCGTCGCCGACATGTAGGAAGACCCCAGGGCCATTCTGAGGCTGCTCGATCCACCAGGGCTCATCAAGTTTAAGCCGCCTAGTTGCAGGCCGGAAATCCTCGATGCGCTCGGGTTGAAGAGCATCTCAGAGCTGCTTGACATCAGTGGATTGAGAGACAATGAAGGAGGGTTGTTGGAGCTCGACGAGTTCATCATGGTGTCCGTGTTTGAGGAATGCAAGCTTGGCATGGAGTGGGAGAACATGTCTTGTGTTTGGCTTTGCAGGCTTCCTACCATTGCCGCTAGCCCATGGTTCGTTCTGTGGTTCTCGTCTGCCAATGCGTCACAAAATGCTCTGTGAGTTACAAAACTATCCTTCCTGCACTTGAAATCAACAAATGGTTATGTTTTAATTCATCATCAGGATATGAATTCGGCAATGAGCAGCACATGTACCTTGAAAAAATGGTGCCGCAGTCGCAGCGGTATTCCTTGGTGCCGCAGATCTTGGCGTGCGCCTTCCAGTCGGACTGAACTGCATACTTCTTGGAGCACTTGTCACACTTCCACTTCTTCTCCCCGTGCTTCCGCGAATAGTGTTTCTTGATGCCGGTGAGATCGCCCAATGCTCGGCTCGGGTCATGGTGCACGCAGCTCGGCTCTGGGCAGATGTAGACTCTCTTCTTGACTTCTGTGCTTGTCCTCTGCTTGAGCTTCCACGGCAGGTTGTGGCCTCTTCTGTGGAGCTGCAGGTTCTGATCTCTCTGAAAACCTTTGTTGCACACTTCACATATGTACCTGTTTGTTGCCAGCAGCGTTCTTGGCGATAGAGCTACCACTTCTGCATCTGGGTCTGTATAAATAACCAAATATATATTGAACATTGTATTCTACATGAGATGCACTCTGCATAACATGGCTGACATATACGGCATGGCTGCTGTTTTCTTGCCTGGATTTCCCGGAAGGCTACGCCGCTTCTTTGCGGGCACGGGGTTGGTGGCGTCGGCTTTACCGGGAAGTGCCATGTGCGGCGGCGACTGATGCGGGGTGCAGTGGGACTCATCCCCAGAGGTGTTGGACATACTCAGAAGTGGCGAGATGTAGCGGAATTGGAAGGAAAACTGATGGTTTTCAACAATGGAAGCTAATGGAAGGGAACAATGGCGAGTTCCACAAGCATTGGAAACAGGGAATGTGATGGTATATAACAGGTGAAGTGGGGGAATTGGGATGCGGACAGGGAGAAGGAAGCTGGTCCAGTCCAACCCGTTTTAAAGACTGCAGTCCATGCACGTATGTTAATTTGCGCTAGAATTTGATCGCCTCAGCATCGGCTTTCAGAGGAATACGTCAATGGTGCATGAGAGACGTGGGCGATTAATTGTTTGTCTCCTTGCAGTTTGACTGCCGGGGAGCAGGCACTCGAATTCCTCTAGTAATAGGAACACCAACTGCATGTATAGGTTTAAAGTTCATTTTCCCTTTAATCCTATCAAATATTAAATTATTAAATTTATTTAAAATCTAGTATAATTAGTAGTTAAAAAATAAATAAGTAATGGTGTAACAAAATTTATTAATGAATAAAATTTGATTTAAAAAAAATTGAAAACTCAAAATCAAACCTTAAATCCTAAACTCTAAATTCAAATCCCATCCATTAGGGTTTAGAGTTTAGGTTTGGGTTTTAAATTTTTTTTCTAAATCGGATTTTATCCATCTGTAAATTTTGTTACATAATTATATATTTATTTTTTAATTACTAATTATACTAATTTTTAAATAAATTTAATAATTTAAAATTTGATAAAATCAAGACTAAAATTCGATTTTATACTCACTCTATATATATATATATATATATATATATATACTTATAATATTAGTTCTTTATTGGATTATAAATAGTAAGTTTATATTCCACTCGGACTCTAACATTCACATCAACATTTCAACACTGCAGGTGCTTTTTCTTGAAAATGAAAAAAAAAAAATCCATGTTTTCTATTCTTCTCTGTGCATCCAACAAGACCCTAATATCCTCAAATTAGAACATCTCCGACAGCCAAAACTTAAATTAAATATCATCGACGAGGAACAGACTAGCGAGCACCGAGAACTATAGTTAATGCTAATAAATTAGCTGGAAATCCTGCGCATTGTTGTTAAAAAAAAAACGGAAATTTTGATTTGTGAGTCTCGGTCCACGGGTCTTCAAGTGGGTCAAACTCGACCAAGTTTAATATTGAAACGAATTAAACTAAGCCCATCGACGTCGCTTTTAACCCGAAATTATAATGCTGGCTCGAGCCTTAATCGAAGCAGGTCAAGATCAAAATGCGAATGGGGACAAGAAGATCATAGGCAAGTTGTTGAGACAATAAGAGGGTGACAAGGAGGAGATCCGGGAGAAGTGACAAGGTTTAGAATTTAATTACTGGATATTAATCAGCCCTACTTGCTTCAATGCTATCTTTATTAGCTTCTAATGGTAAATTAATGATGGATAGTTTTGGCAGGCGTGGTTGTCTTTGTGTCAAGGTTTATCAGGGCTGGATTGGGTGGCAAACGTCGAAACAAATGCAAGCTCGGAAGCTTGGCTAATAGAGCTACATGCAGCCATGCAGGTAACGACGACGCGAGGGGTGGACAATGGGCACGTGAGGTGCGCGTGAGCTGCAGCTGCAGGCTTCCCGGTCCACTAATGTTAATTCGGTATTTTAGTTTGAAATAATTAATTCGTTCCTTGATATATTTTTATCGCGATCAATTGAGGGATTAGTGGCTACTACGTCAAAATGGTTACAATCTAGAGCCAAATGGCTCGCGAATTCTACAAGGAATGATGTTGACCGTCTCGCCGGAAGACGCGAAGCGACAGCGGCCCCAAGATTGGAAAAATGCGGTACTCATCGAAGGGTAATTTGAGTAATTAGGGTGTGATTTTTGCAAAATCATGTATAGTTCCTTTGCTTTTCTGTTGCACAGACTGCGTAAACCAGAAAAAAATGTTTTTTTCTTCGAAGAAAACAAAGAAAATAGAGTTGCATAAAATAAAATTCTCATAAATTTCTGAGCAAAAAGAACTGTTGACTCAGCTCGGCTCAGTGATTCACAAAGCATTTGATAGAAACCGATAGGAAAATTCAAATTTTAGAAAAAGATAAATTTTAAAAAAAAAAAGGTCAGCGGCCCCTTACCAGTGGGTACTTTCCAAAAAACAGAAAAATATATATATATATATAATAACTTGATGAGGCATTGGAGCTGGTCAGTTCAAGGAAAAGGTCGTTAAAATAGAATTTAAGAACCAGACCGAGGTCTCGTAAATTCGAGAATAAAATTGAGTTTGATTCGATATCGAGGTTTGTTAGCCGGGTCAATGGGAAATAAAAATCGAGCATAAAAACAAAATGTTATTTGTATCATCTGAAATAAAATGTCCCATAGATTTGAATCATGAGACATTATTCCTGCACCACAATATTTGAATTTCGGATGATGCTTACATCGAAACTTCCCTATGATCAAATAACCCTATAATTCAAGACACAAAGAATCTGACTAATATAGAAATTAATCCTAGTGATCGAAATAGAAAATAAATCCGAAAGGAATCTGGAATTCAATTATGTAAAAATCAAATTGGGATCATAACATCAAAAAATCATAAGACTCAGATAGACTTTGTATTCTATTAATATCATAATTTAAAAAAAAAATAGAGACTAATGTTTAATTATTTATTATAGTTTTTTATTATTGATTTTTATTTTAATTTGAGCATCAGAACTATCATTGCTAGAAAACTTTTGACAATCTTCTTTACAATTTGCTTCTGTGTAGGACGACGAAAAGATGATCTAACGAATTAAATTCTCAAGGAATTATGCAAATCGAAGCTGATCTCAAACTAGGGCTCCATCAACACGACTATTATTTACATCAAGATAAATATGAGAGGCCAGAATAAAAAGCCACCAGATCGCTAGCAAACTGAAGTCACAAAACAGTATAATGGTCATTAGGAGGTTTTAATCTGCACAAGCAGCTGTGGTTCTGAACAAAAAACAAAACCCCGGATACAATATATGTCCAGTGAAGAAGTATGAGGAATAGATCTCGCAGATCGTAAACCTAGTTTGAATCAGAACATTGGACCAGCCACGGTTATGAGTGGATCTGAGAATGCCAAACAAGAAGTTTGTGGGAGAGAACCTCAAGGTGAAATGCAATTCCGGCTTCCAGAGACTCAGAATTAAGGTCTTCAAAAGCTGTAGAATGTTCAATCAGTGTTAGGAAGAAAATAGGCCTGCAAAAAACAGAAAAAAGGATGAATATAGACACCGAATCTCAAGAATAATACAACATCATCTTTGGGAGATGCCCTTTGCCCTTGTTGTCATTTTGCAAAATTGAAATTCTGCTTAAAGTATATTCTAACTAATCTGGATTGGTCATCAATCCATATGCCAATCATCCAGTCTCCTCTACAGAGATTCTACGCACACATAAGAACAAAAATACAGTAGCCTTTTAACTAGAGAAAACCAGCATGTTACCAAATTAGTTACATTGTAGATCCCTACTGTTCACTGGATAGTTTACTCAAAAAAGAATTAACATGGAATCAGCAAGTAACAACTTTAGGCACAGTATAATTGTAGTAAAAAAGGAATTACACAACAGTTTCTTCCTAACACATGAGCTGGCAGTTGCTGCTGTTGCTAAAATGTCCTACAAATTATTTGTTTCTTAGCATGATAGCAGCATAAAATACACTAACCTATGAATAAAGCTTTCGATGCTCATGAGATATTGAAATCTATGGAACCTTTCAGGCTCCTTTTGAGTATTGAATCCTTTAATTTAAAAGCTGAACCAATTTTCAAGGGTTGCAAATACTTCGGCTTAATTTAAACTCATATCAGTGGTTATGAGGCTGATTTTGTACAATTTGAAGGAATCATCCAAGGCTTTCCTTGGAATGAGGAAAAAGGGTAAATTCAACAAGAACCTGAACTCTAGACCTTAAACCCATGCAATGGCTAATTGGGAAAACTCGTCACGGTTATTAACAAACACATTTTTTTCCAAGAAAATGCATTAGTTAGTATATTGTCATCATACACCATGAGAATGATATGATGGTAATCTGCTTTTGCTTCCTATTGTTTCTAGTCTTTGTGTTTGAACCAAAATCTGCACTCACTCCTGTGCATTAAATGGTGAACCATGGTGGGCGGAAGTTGCACCTCTGTACCCTTAGGTATAATAGCTGAATCATGCAAAGACTGTCTTGATGCAACTTGGGACAAATACCTTGATGCAGATGGTGAATTCTTTATCTGCATAATGCTACAAAGAAGCAGATGAATTGCATGCTTCATGCCATTAATAATCTGCTACATTACTATCCTTACATTATTGACACTGATTCAGAAATCAAAAAAGAACAATATATGCCCTATGCCACATGGAAATAAACCCAGACTGATCATAACTTCCATCATTACTAATATATGTTACATTCTGAAATCCAACAATTCTACATGACTTCCGAAAATATAGAAAACTTCAGTCCAAGTCATGAGTCCTCACCAAAGGGGGTATTAGGCTCATCAGACATGTAGAAAGGTTGCTATGAATTTGCTTTATGCTTGAATTTTTTGTCTTGAGGCTTATATTTTGATTTCTGTTGTCTAAGCACATGGCATAATGTTTTCTCCTATTTGAGCTCCAAACTATAAGAACTATTGTAATAACGAACTTTCTCAGAGACCCTCTTCCTCAGTTATTCCCATAATTCATGCATTGTTAACTTTATTGAGACCACTTTAATTGTTTAAATGAAACTCTTCCTCCTCAGATTTGACTTTCTTACACAATCCCATGATACCACTATCTAGCAACCATTGCTGTTTAGTGAAAATCAAGACATGAAAGGTGACTGCTGTAGATACGAATGCAGAACATGATGGACTGGTTGCTGTAGTCTTCTTACAGAGGTTCAAATGATCCTCCAGGAAGCATGCAGAGTATGCATCCTTCACTAGAAGTAACAAGGAATCAAGGTAACCATCCAATCACTTTGAAGAATAATTACATTTTTTGAACATTTAGGTGTCCAAAACACCAAAGAAACCAAAAAAGCACTTGACTCCAAGTATCAATCTCCAGCAACTTCAAATCAGCACCTCGACAAAGATACTGACTCAGGAACAGTACATGACTACAGTGTAGCTTCTATCATTTGGACTGAGACATGTAAATCAAAACACCCTCCTGCAGACACCAAACAATACACAAATGTTTGCGAAAAGAATACATAGCTACCAACATGTCTTTTATCAAACTGTAAAAACATCAACCGATCAAATTAAATCCCTGGCTAGAAATCCAACGGACAGCACACCAATTTTTAGTGCAGAGAGGCTTCATAGCCAAATTTCCCTAAGAATTAATGGCTTATTTTGGTATATGTAAAACTAGATCAAAGCTTATACCTGGCAACCTTCCTCAACAAATAGACAACGGATTCATGCCGTTTTGCATCTAATGTTCTGGTCAAATGCACAAAGTAAAAGATATTAAATAGAGAAATCATAGACCGGAGAATTTGAACAAGAGTGCCTCAAACCTAAGCCTGCATGGAGTTCTTCCCTATGGCCTTCATCTGCACATGTTCCATCCCGCTCAAAGCACCCGGGGACGATGAACTTGGCAAAACTTCATAAGAACACCCGTCATTATGCCTCCTCGTCAACCCCCCGGACGTCCGCACGACCGCCAGGTACACGGCCGCCGCCGCCGCCGCCACAAACACGCAATGCAACACAAACGCCAGATCCAAGATGGCCACGGCCCTCACCCTCAGATCGTCGAGATCGCACCTCGTCGGCCCATCGGGGACGTCAAGGAGCGCGTGGCAGCCCTCAGGGATGAAGCCATCGGCGTAAAGGATCAGCCCCGTCTGGAGGGACCAAAGGCCCTGGAGGGAGACGGACGCCGCGAGGAAGATCTCCGAGACGAAGAGCTTGGGGGAGATCGCGAGTGATAACGCGGCAGCGGCGGAGGCGGCGGAGATGAAGGCGGAAATGTCGGAGGTCCTGGATTGGAGGTCGGAGACGGGGTACGTCGCGGCAAAGCGGGAAGCAGATGAGGAGAGGAGCGAGAAGGCGACGGCGGCGAGGAGGAAGAGGAGGTCTGGCGGGACGGCAGCTGGGGAAAAAGCGGCGATTGGGAGGATGAGGAGGAGGAGAAGCAGGGCGGCGGAGGAGGAGAGGGAGGGGAGGAGGTGGGAGCCGGTGGGGAAGAAGGAGAGGTGGAGGATGGAGACGGAGAGGGAGACGAGGGCGAGGTAGAGGGGGAGGTGGCGGAGGAGGTGGTGGCGGGTGGGGGGGAGGGGGAGCGGGTAGTAGGGGCGGGCGGAGTAGTCGGCGGCGCGGGGGGAGGGAGGGTGTTTGAGGTGGGATCGGGAGGCGGAGACTAAATGGTAGAGGCCGAGGAGGAAGAGGGCGAGGAAGGCGAACACGTGGTAGAGGAGAAGGGCCATGGGAATCAGGGAAGAAGAAGAAGACGAGACGAAGGAGGGCAGGACAGGGACGAATGGGAGGAGTGGGATCTGGATTGTGTGGGATTCCGAAATGGACCCCGAGCGAAAATGGTTTGGTGGATTGGTGGGCGATTCGGTTCGTGAGACCAATGCGCGACGGCGCGAGTTTGGCGGGGTTTGTGCCAATTTGATTTGGACATCGAGGTTGTCGTGCTCGTGCAGATTTGGTGATTCTGATGTCTCAGAGGAGGAAATTAAGGGGTTGCATGCAATTTTCAGAGATTTCGCATTTTTAGATCAGTGCGCTTTTGATACTTCCACTGTCACATATGGCAAGGATTTCTCGTATTTTCAAAAGAAAAACATAATGCCAGCACCATTCATCATCATCAAAAGGATTTCTGGAACAACTCTTTTAGTGGATTATACCATAATGTACAGTATAATTATTACATATATGAAGCAAAAAGATCGGTGATTCATTCCAATTAGAAGTAAATTTCATAGAGAGGTATATGCAGAGTATGAAAACCGAAACCTTCCCAAAGAATCATAAGCTACTTACAAAATGTGCTATGTTAAGCTTCATTGTGTTTGTCATACTCGTTGGTCTGCATTGCTACCACCCGTATGATGATGGTAGCTGCCAGAAACTGTTCCCAAATTAATCATATTAATATGTAGCTGGGCTTGAGAAACAGTAACGAGCAGCAGCAGCACTCCCTTCAGACGCATTCCTGCAATTTATTTGACTGCAAATAAAATATCATCACCACCGATACTGACTGAAGAAAATTTTAGTTCATGAGATCAGCTTACTTAACAGAATCCTCAAGTTCTCAACAATACTCTTCTCCGGATGAAATACTAAATATTCAAGATTGTGACGATGCTCGCTGAATGCATCATTGAATTGTCTGATAGAAGAACTGGGCAAAGCATGCAGCTATATATATTAGCATGATATCCAGAACGTGACTGCCTCCAAAATTCCCCAGCGTATTTATGGATCAAGAAGCTAAGGAGTTTTATCCATCTTAAGCACCCATGTCAATGGATTTCATTTTGCACCAAAGAGAGTTGCTAGGCATTTCTATGGAAGGAAGAATCTAGTATCTCACGAGGGCAGGCAAGGAAGCATATAGTTCTGCTAAGCATTGAAAAATCCAATTCAGAAGTTGTTCCCTCCGTAGCTCCAGTAGAAGTTCAGCCTGTAAATTAGATTTGGAACAAATAAATCCACATTCTTGTGGAAAGAGCATTCAAAGTTGCAAAAAAAAGTCCAGAATCCATAGCAAGATAGCTGTCAGACAAGTACGCCAAACAAGCAGAGGTATTTGCGACAAAACCATAAAGATCCTAGAACCTAAATCATGATGGTAAAGAACCTACTATAATTTAAAGAAAGACCAAAATGAACACCAAGACTCGTAGGTTCCTGATGTGAAACTTTTAAAACATTCAACAAAATACATGGACCCCTTCTACAAAGATCTACTTTTATGAGGTTGAAAAAAGAGCAATTCTACCTTGGTTAAATATCCAGTGAAGCCTAGGCAATTTCAGTGAATCTCAGATGATGTGGACTCTGTCATAAGCTGGAAAACCTTCTTGCTCATATTAGTGTCCATAAAAACCATCTTGCTTTGAGTATATATCCTACTGATACCAAGATATGCAGCCATTTGCCTCACAGAGAGTTTCTTCAATAACATCTCTATAGAAAAAAAGGGGCATGCTAAAAAAACACTGCTACACTTTTCAAATCAAAACATAAATTGTTTGGTTACCTCCATCGAACGATGTTCTTTTCCATATTGCCTGCGGAATTGCTCTGTAAAGTGCAACAGACTCAACGCTTTTTCAGCAGCTTTCTTGGCCTCGCTGATTAATGCCACGGGATTCTTAAAACTATTGATGTAATTTGATGACAGGTGAGGCGTAATATTGACGTCCAGCTATAGAAAGACAAAGAAAATGAGAAACTGAAGGATTACCTCAAGTCAGAAGTGGCTTTTGCAAATGCAGATTACTTGAACTGACAAATTGGAATAATAAAAGACAGCAACTATTTATCTGAACATTTTTATAAGGAACAGAGATCACTCGATGTTTTTCAACCTGGAAAAAGTACACGGTTTGAGTATTTTCTAGAATTGTCAAACAAGATAGCTGTCCTGCATCACATACCAGATGTTCGTACTCTGGAGAACTCATACAGCATGTGTGCTGATTTTATACCAGATACATTAGCTTTTCTTTAGAACATGTGCTGGCATTTCAAAAACAACTGATTAAGGAATATAGGCTTTCAGGCATATTCGCAGATTTGATAGTCATTTTTTTGTTATAACCAGTTTTTATTGCAAAACTAGCATATGTAGGCCTCAACCTATCATTTGGTCATGCGGAAAAACATTTGCAGCTAATAAGGAAAAACATCAGAATGACCATGTATGAACACGAAACTGATGATAACCAAATAAATCTAGAACTGAATAATGAACTTGAAGCAGTTATAGCTATATTAGAGATTTCCAAGTTTCTCCAGAGAAAAAAAAAAAGGATCGACCCAGAGCCTAGTGTCATATATTGTAAAACAGATGACATCCTCTAAATCATATTCCACCACCTAAGCAAACCATTTCAATGTGAAAAATGTTCAAGAATATGTTAGAGAGAAATCTTTGTTTGAACAAGACCAAAACATTCACAACTATACTGGAAGACAAACTGAGCATAGGCCAGAATAGTATATGGCATCCTATTTCAGAATTTTCTGTTTATGCAGAAGAACTCATTAGCCCCAATAAACTGTAATATTGATCTCTTCTTTCCACAATATTATCATTTGTTGGAGCGCCAGCTAAAGATTTCAGTAGTTGGGTCTCAAAACGATTTCTCGTTCACAGTGAAACATAAAGAAAAGATATAGAAAATCCGGAAGTACCTTCGACAGGCTTTCAAAGACCATCTTGAAAAGAGGTCCATGCCTACATTGCCAATATCACGAGTCTGTTGCCCACCAAATATGTTGCCAAACCCTCTAATTCCCATGTCTCTCTCTGCAAGTTGGAAGCCTTGTCCAAGTTCCTGGTATTCCTTGATAGCAGCAAGCCTCTCCTATTGTGCCCAAGATAGTGGACGAATACTTGTGATTCATCAGAAAGAACATCTTAAACTAGACAGTAGCAACTGCTTCAAAATGAACTACAGCTAACTGAAGTGATAGAGTTGGAGTATAGACATGGAAATGATACGCACAAAATGCAACTAGTGAACCCCAACCATTAAGGCTGCCATTCTAAGTGCAACAAGTCAAGGTCAGAATGTGTTACTAGCGGATGATGCAACCAGCCCACAGCAGAGGACTGACCAATGCTTGGTTAGAGGGCAGCGTTTTTTCTGGATACAGTAAGTATGCAAAAGCTTCTTTATCTGCTCGCCCTACCCTCCCTCGTAGCTTCAAACATCAGAAAAGCAGCACCAAGAGATGGCATAACAGCAAGCCACAAGTACCAGAGGCAAAAGAAATAAGCATCAACAAACTAGGTTCTGTTCTAGTTATGAGCAAAACATCTGAAGTTCTTTACATATTTCCACCCCATTAAATATCTGCGCACTTTATATAAGAAAAATAGAGCTCAATTCTATCCCAGAGAAATTATTTTAGACAACATGCCATTGTGGGCTTCAAATAAGTCATAGGTGCATTATGTGTAAGATTCAAAGATGTCACACTAAAGTTGCTGATAAAGCTCAGTTTGAGGGTAGAACAACTGAATATCAGATATTTTTAGTAACCTTCCTCTTCATTTATTAACCAAAGTTACTATCATCACGGACAGGCCAAGAAGACAAATACACAGGCGTTTACTCCACACAGGTAAGTCTCCTCTTCAAAATAGGATGGCTCCCAAACAAAAAGGCAAAAGTGAGGTTGTTAAAGGAAGGAAAAGTTCAACAAGTTTATTGGTGAAAAAAATGGAAAGGAAACATTGATTATGATCTAGATGCAGATATTTTTTCAGCATTCAATACTATTCAATACCAATTAGTGGGCATCATAACAGAGCATGCCAATCCACCAAAAATTGATTCACAAGCATTTCAGAATCGATGGTTCAAAACCTTGAATGAACATCATGGACTATGATTGTGTTGGCATTTTGAATATCCAGACCACTTTCGACAATATTTGCACGGATGAGAATCTCGACTCCTCCCATGGCAAACTTTTCCATGGTTTCTTCAAGCTGCTTTGAGTATTGGTGTTGAAGACAGAATAAGAAAGATTGCTCACTCAATCACGTTCAGCAAAAACAATACTAATTCAAGAAAAATCAACTTTTGCATCCCATATTGAACCGAGTACTGAATGATGATACTAGGTGATTATGAAAATATTGCCAGGCACAACGAAAAGTGGGACGTGATGTCCATCAGTGGATGGAAAATTATCAGGTACAATGAATTAATCGTATATAAGATATTTAGACAAATAAAATTTGATATACATATTTTATCCATTTAAATTTTTAGAATGATGGGATGTTCAAGTCAATATATTGATCATAGTTTAGGTTAATTGGATACTTGAATTTGTTGAAACGATTCCAAAGTTAAAGAAACAACCGAATATTTGTGAATGACCCCTTAAAAAGTAGTAAAATTGTAGACGAAGTCCTGCCTCATTTGTGGACTCCTTTCATCTGAAATTCAGTAATATTCACACTCAAAATGGTAAAGAATCAATCGACTGAAGTCAACAGTGATAAACCATACTCTATGGTTTTTCTTTTTCTTGTTTTGGTTTTAAACTTTTTATTCGATGCTGATGTTATCCAGATTCAATTACCGCGCTTCAGTTGGCGGGCTATTCGGGGGGAAAAAAAGGCTGATGGACAAATTTATTAATGTCAGCGCGCTTATGTGGATTAAAACATGTAATTAAGATTTAAAGATCCAACGAGAGAGAAGATGACGATGATCCAATTCACGTTGGCATGCTCACATGAATTGATCTGACCATGAAGCTGGACCAGGCTCAGTACGTGATCCATTTTTCAGTCCAAATTTACTCGCATGAACTATATAATTTGAACAAATATTTTAAATTCGACGATCAAACATTCACATTCCAAACCGGTCATTAAAACTCCAACGTGATGCAACCTTTCAATAGGGACGTTATATTTATACAAGTAACCAAGCTTTTGAAGTTTGCTCCTTGCATACTTATCTTAACCTCGATACAGTTTTGTACAACGTATAGACGTATAGACAGCTTCTTTAGAGAGCGGTAGAGCGTGGTAACTCATCTCAGATGTTTTCCAGCTTCACGCCGACCTCCTTCAGCGTCTCCACCTTCCGCGGCCTACGACACAAAAAAAACACCACATCAGTCCACCATTATCTAATGACGACCACAAATCTCAGCCATTAATTTCAACCACTTTGCCTACTGCTCGATGGTGCGGCCACGCGTGGGATGAGAAATGCCAGCTCGGACGTCGTCAAAATCCCGCACGTGCGCCACGCGTCGGAAAAGAGACCTGTTGACGTACAGATCGGCCTCGTTAAGGACCCGATCGGGCTCGACCACCTCCGGGATGGTCTCGCGCCTCTTCTTGTGGACCCGGACTGTCGGGTCGTACAGGACGTGTTGCTTCGCGGTGAGCAGGCCGAACGTCAGCGACACCACGATCAACCCCAGCGGCACATAAACCTCTGTGAAATCCGCCTTCGTTCTCCTGTTTACAAACGCTCCATTTTCAACAACGGATGCAAGCGAAAAACTTATTACAAAAACGAAAAGAAAAAAAAAAAAAAAAATTTATACTTGGGGATGAAGTTGTCCGGTTCGCGAACGAAATCGCTGGCTCTCGCCGCGTAAGCCTGCGTCTTCGGTGATGTCGCAGTGGCCATGGATCGTGTTGCGCCGAACCGGCTCGCCAGCGACCTCCAGTAATTCTAAACCACGATTTACAACAAAAATGAATGATAAAAATTATAAAAAAATTATAAAAAATAATATTGCTCACCACAGCCCGGGACGCCATGATGAGAAATAGCTGTTTCTTGGCGGACGGGCTTCGCGGATTTTGGTGATAATCGAAGGAGTTGCTGCTTGCTTTGAGTGTCTTGCGTTTTAAATAGATCATGACAAGGTGGGGACGGTGAGAGGCGCTACGTCGTCCTGGAAGACGCTGGAAACCCCATAGCTAATGAACGATGGAAGGCTGTCCAAGTGTCGCTGTTTGTCACGCCATTAAAATATAACACGTATTTTTACGCAAATTTCAATACAATTCTGACGAAAATCAAAAAAATATCCAAAAATTTGTTGCGATACTAAACAAAAAATTTATAAAAAAAAAATCCTACAGAAAAGAATAGTCTATTGATTTTCATGAAACTCTATTTTCAATATTTTTGTCCGAATTTAAATCTCATACATAAAGCTCGAAGAATTCGTCTAACATTAAAGAAGAAATTAACAAGGATACTACAAATTCAAAAGTGAATTGCATAAGCGATATTTTTTTTATAATAATTATCGCAATTGGTTGAGAAATAAAAATAAATCTGGACTCTTTTTAAGATTGCACTGAGATTCATATTAAAAAACCATGTTTTTTTTATTACAATCATATAATTATAAATTTGTTGATAATTACATGACTAATAAAAATGTTTCCTAGTGGGCCGTGCTCGTGGGGCTCGGGATGGGTTCGATGGCAAAGTGCGCTCCACGGATCACAATTCGCGAATGGGTGGGATTCAGTCGCCGGCGTACTCACGGCAGCAACGAATCCAAACCTCTAATTAACTACAATTACAGGTAGACAGACCCCACAAGGGCATGCTAGAATCAAAAACTAACACCTTGCTCTTTGCGAAATAACCCAAAAATGTCGGGGCTCATTTGCAAATATCGATTAATGGTCTTTTTTTTAATGTCAATCCACGTTTTATTATCACATCCAAATTATTCGCAGGACGAAAAACCTCCCGAAAAACGAAAATTTTGTAAAAACAACATTTGACTCGTTGACTGTCAAAATCGAACGGCTACGATCTGTTGTGCCACTTGGCCTTCTTCCTTTTGCGCGCGGCCTCCATGCGCTGCACGGCGCAGCGCTCAACGTTTACCCACGCGCTGCGCCAGCCCACTCATCATTCTGCACTGCTGCGCGGGGGAGCCCCACCCTTCACTGAGCCCGGGGGTCCACCCCGACCGACTTCAGCGTCTCCACCTTGCGCGGCCTGTAACACCACAAAACCCGCACAACCAATCAGTCCCCGGCAGATCAAATACACAACCGGTACGAAAGTGAGACCCGGATTTTACTGGCCAACAGTGGTGCCACGTTTCGGATCGGAGATGCCAGCGCGAACAGCATCGAAGTCCTGCACATGGGCCACGCGGCGGAAGAACGACTCGTTGATGAACCGGTCGGCCTCCGTCTCGACCCGGTCTGGCTCGACCACTTCCATAATGGTCTCGCGCCTCTTCTTGTTGACCGGACGCTGGGGTTGTGCGCGATCTGCTGCCTCGCGGTGTGCGCGCCGAATGACAGCGCCACCATGATCATCCCCAGTGCCACGTAAACCGGCACGAAGTCCCCTGTTAGGAACGCCCTGCTTACACTCACCGATCACCTCCACGATCAAAATTACAGCAAAACATAATAAATAATACATCAATATTTATGAAAATTCAAATATTTGGTACTTCGAGTTGGAAGTGATGGAGCCGGAAGGCGCCGTTGCCGTCCTCATGGGCCGCGTCGCTCCGATGCGGGTTGCCATTGACCTCCAATAGTTCTAGAATCAAAAACCAAATTAAGCTAAGATAATTGGAAATGTTACGATTAAAGCCATCAAAATCATGCAAATTAGCGTGCTTACGACTGCCATTGATAGCATGATGGGAGATCACAACGCTTGCTTTTTCTCTGGGGAACTGACATGAAATTGGAAGGGGGGCATTGTTGCAGAATATATCGAGGATGTTGAGGGAGTGACAACGCAATTCAGGGACGCGCGGTGGGAGGCGATTGCAAAACGGGGGCAGAGAAGGCGCTGCAAGGATTACGTGGAAGGATGTGATGTGCGGGTCGTGGAAGGCGGAGAGCGTTATCACGATAAGCTGAGGTGGGGCCCCGCTTCTGGATTTGGTCCGGTGCGTTTGACCGGGACTAGTCGACTGCGTCTGGAGTCTGTTGCGTCTCACGGATGACTATAGGTGTCACACGGCCAAACGTGACAATAGGCCTATAGGAGGCCGTTTAGTAACGGATTGGGGTAGGGCCAGCAAAAAAATAATTCCGTTAATTATTTTTTCTTAAAAAAATAATATTAATTTTTTTAAATTAGTATTAAATTAAATTATTATAAAAAAAGTAATTGATTTTTCGAATTTTAAATTATTATATGATCATTATTTATAAAAAAAACATTAGTTTTAAAAAATAGTTTATTAGTTTAATTTTAATTTTACCATTACCAAACGCACATCTGAAAACTTTCGCTCAGCTGCCGCCTGCCGGGGCCAGGTTAGGGCAGCTTTGCCACGTGATATTGACTTGGACCGGGCCGCGCCGGGCCGTCACAGCCTTCCTACGGATGATAAACGCTGGCGGGGCCGCGTGGTACCAACGAGTTGGGAGCACCAGCCTCCAAAAAACCCCCACTTTTTGCTGTTCTTTGCAGAAATAAAAAGCACTTGCTCCTGGTCCTCCAATGCACAAGTTTTTCATACACATCGAACTAAAATAATAGACTTACATCAGCTCAACAGGCTACAACTCCTCCGGAATACAAGTTCAGATGATTACACATGGCAAAAGGAGGAATGTTTTCAAGTGACGGGAGCTCGTCACCCTGACACGGTCTAGCTCAGAACACTACAAAAATAAGGTTTATGTACAAAAGGTTATATGGAAACTGAACTCTCAGAATATTTACATGGCAATATTTGTTGGCCAGAAGCAGATTTGGAACTTTGATAACCCAGCAATGACGCGGCAAGAAAGCTTCAAGATAAGCACCCTAAGTGGAGTTTCTACTGCATCAGGAAAATATTGTTAGGGTAATTTAATGAAGAACATCAGTCAGGCAAGGGCAGGAACAGCACTGCGATCGGAGTTGCGGCAATTGAACCCTTCAATTCTAACTTGGGGCTTGACCCCATTTGAAGAACCATGCAACGGGGACCCTCTCTCCATGCTTGTGCTTGGAGGATAACCAAATGGATAAGCTTGATAAGCGGCTTGTTTCCTGAAGAATGCATCTTGGACAATGGGGTTTGTGGTGCGCACAGGAGGAGAACCGCAGAAAAAGCTTGATTGCTTGCTTGTCTCTAGATTTCCATCATCCTGAGAAAGAGAATTTTTTAATATCACAGTACACAAGAAATGACCAGTTCTGATGACTTCAGGGAAATGAAAAGCAACCTTGTTTAAGAGAATGTCTAACACATCAAGATTAGTATCCCCTCCATGTATGCCCGTGTTGCTGCAGTGAAATACTGAGGCATCAGTATGGCTAGAATGCATGATCACATTGCACAATCAATTTGGATGCCACCAAACTTGGTGTGACAATAGTTATTTGGAACCAAGTTTCTTAAAATTCAAAATCAAGAGCTTACCCCATTGGACTTGTACAAAATCTGTTGGGACTAGTTAAAGCATAGGGATTACAAGCATGCCGAGGCTCAGGACATATAACCTCTGCTCTCAAATGTGATTGGTAACCAAGCTGCCAAATTCTTGATTTTGCATCACATGCATGCTCTGCGAATAGCTGGCTGATAGCACTGAGTCTGGCCGAGCCCCTCTCCATCAAAATGGCCACTGCTATATGAGGCATTTAACACCATAAACTACATTGTCTTATCAACTTAGCAGAGAAATAATGCACAAAAAAACAAAGTAGGCACTGAATTCATTAAGAATAACCTCAAAATTTGAGCATACACGAAATAATAATGGGCAGAATTTTATACATTGGAACCTATAAGAAACAGGTTGAAAGCGCATATAATTTGTTAACAAGAAAATAATTTAGAGCAAGAGGGATTGTAAAGTCTCACTTATCTTCTAAACAACATTATATTAGGTTAAACTGTTAAACCAGTGAAACACAAAAATTGAAGCTTCAGTTTATGCATGACACTGGCGTCTTTCATATGCAGGCTAAAGATATTCATGCAGAAGTCAGAACAGCGTTAATTTGAATACAGGTGAACTGAAAATTGAAAACAGTTCGGATAAAAATCTCGTCAAACATATGATATCAATTAATGATGTCAAGAAACGGCAGTTGTCAATACATTAAAGCACGGGTGCCAATTTCAAATGCTGAACCAACAAGAATTTGGTCATCCCTAAAACTTTATACACCATAAAATTTAAGCTACGGTTTACATTTCTGAAGCAGAAGACAGATCACACAGACAAATACACAAAAAACTTTGTTCACGAAGCTTTTGAAAACAAGTATGGCTTTTAGTACTTATATTGAACAAATAGAAAAGCATATTTTTAGCAAACATTACACTGCATTCAAGTAATACTTAATGTGGAGGATTTGCCTGATGGGAACAAAATGATCGAAGTTTCATATCTGAAATGAAGAGAATGGGTCAAAGAGCTTAAATTCTGTGTTAGTTCCGCATTTTTCTTGTTAGGGCTAGAACAAGGGTAACTGAGATTGGTGGGTGGATGAGCTTGTTGACAAACATCAGATCCAAATGTCCAACCTAGCTGAAGGATGAATTTAAAGTAAGAGCTTCAGAAGAACTCCAGCTACCTCAGGGAAGTCAGAAACGAGATACAACGCACTGCGACAAAATTCAAAATTTTTTTGGCAATAAAAAGACAGATCTAAAGAAGCTAATCAAGAAATTCAACATCTAAATAACATAATCGTTTTTTCATGCGAATTTTGCATAACAGAACTTGCAAAACACCCAACTTTGAAACCACATCCAGCACATCCAAATAAATAAGAACCTAATTCCAAGAAAACTATCAAAAGGTTAAAAAATCAAACATTTTTCCCTCAAAATCATCAGTTTTTTACCTGAAACGCAGCCGCAAGAAGCCCCAGCTCGCCAGATCCAAGAAAAAATTTTCAAACAGCCAGATCCGGAGGCAATCACCTCAAATTTTCTCTTAAACAAGCTCGGAACCCCCGATTCGCACTAAAACCATCAAAACCAAACAAAAAAAATCCCCAAAAAAGGGAAAAAATTACTACTACTCGGAATGGATTCACATAAAGAGAAGAGGCGAGAAACGAAAGGGACGAATCCCTCTGTTTTCACTTCTTTTTTCTGAATTTTCTCGCTCTCTCGCTCTCATCGGGAGCCGAGCGGGAGAATTTATAGCTGGTGTGCTGGACCTCGATCAACTCCCGATTAAACCCCATTTTGCGGGCCGGCTTAAGTGCGTAATTAATAATAATTCTTAAAAGTTTTCGAATACAACCCTTCATTTTGTGATATTTTTGGATGACCTCAGAATCATCAATATTTATCTGCGAATATCTCCAAAGCTTTTCATTGTTAGGCCATTTTCCAGATCATCGAAATAATATGATTAAAATATCTCTTTAGAACTGAAAATGGTTGGTGATCATTCTGTCTCTTTTCATCAATCTACTTGAAATTTTTGCATATATTTTGAATTAACAAGGTGTCATTTTTAAAAAAATAACTAAATAGGACATTTTAATTATATGCTGTTAGAGCAAGTTTTATTGATAAAAAGAAATGGGAAGTGGATACTTTTGCAAATACCAAAATTACAGGGAGTTACGCATAAATGCCACTAATTGAGGGAATGTACAAAAAGAATCTCGGATAATTATGAAGTGATTAACAATATCATTAATTAGATGATAACTCACAAACCTCGTCGTTACATGCTTATAATTGATCTCATTGGCACGACTCCATTTGCAGATGACAGCTAGTATTTTTTTCTCTTCTCTTTATTTTTTTTTACTTTTACAAAAAAAATTGACAGGAGTTTTCAGTTTTGCGACACGTGATCCATGTGAGAATTATTATGTCTAGATTCTCGTTTTAACCCCAAATCATTTTTTTAAAAAAAATAATGTAGAATTTCGAGTTTTTCATGATTGAAATTAGCGCCAATAACCAAAAATCAGATCTTCTAAGAAAAAAGGAAACTTAAAATCATTATTGTAACGAAGCTGTCGACAACTTCAAAGGTCAGATGCGAATAGCAAACTGGAAATACTTGGTTTTTGAGGGGCTGAAACGCTGATGCAAAAGGGTCCAACGACAAAAGCGACAGGGGTTGCTATGCAAGTTCCGGCCACGTGTCCGCTTTGGTAGCCTGGAGGGTCCCACGTTGCCGGCCGGTCTATTGTCTGTTTGACTGTCTGTTCCTTGACGCTTTTGACCAGCTCTCCAGATACTCCGAATGCCTTGACATTGCTTGATCGTAAACCTCTAGGCCGAAATTTAAACGATTTTTATTTGAAAAAATTAACTTAATAATATAAAAAAATATTGTTTATATAGTTGGGTAATTTTTATTCAATGTTTAGATGGATTGCTTCAATATCTAAATTACCGCCTTTAATTTTTAATAATTTTTTCCATATTCATCATTTTACGAAATAGATTAAGACAGTGATAATTGTAATGTCAATATTAATCGTTTCCTTGAGTAAAATAGCATGGGATTTGTCATCATTAATGTAATTAACTTGTGTTTTATTCGATGTTACCTTGAATAAACATCAAACTAAGGGGCTACTCTCACAAAACAAACGCACCCTTTTACCATTTCCATATATAAATATATATAAATAAATAAATCTTTGGTTCACAAAAAAAACCTAGTTGGTTGGATTTGCAACATAAATATTAGTAGATTTTAAAAATTGCTAAAAATGACGAAATAAATATTTATATATTGGTTGTTTATTATTCTCTAACTATCTCATTTATTTTTTGACGTAATATTCTTACATGTAATGCACGTGGTATTATTTTTATAATATCTTCTATTTAAAACAATTTTATCTGATTATCAATGACTAATATTAATTTATACATAAATGCAAATTTATTTTTTTTTATTGAGTAATCTTTTTGTATAATCACAGCATACAAAAAGATGATGAGACAAAATGATAGTAAAAATGTGACAAAATTTTAAAAACCATCCGGCAAATTTTTATTATTTAACTATTTTGTTTAATGCTTCCATAGTGTTTATTTAGAGAGCACTTTTATCTATTTCATAGAGTCATAATGTATTTATGGTTAAAAGTGTCAACTATAATCTATGGTAAAATCTTATGTAGTTAACCGTTACACGCCTTGCCGTTTGTTATTTGTGGTATCAATCCATAAAGAAATGCCAAGTAGGTGACACGTCCGACGCCGTCCAAAAAGGGTATACTTTCATGTCCCGGTTCATGGTTTATTAAGCCTGCTTCAACCGTACTGTCCTCCATGTAAATCATCGTCTCTGTTAAAACCAAGGTTCGGTTTCGGCGGATGCCCAAACGCATGGACAAAATTTATTTTTGGTTTAGGATTAGGAGGTGAATGCAGAGTAACTGCAGAGCTTGCGTGGGGAGAGTGCACAATTACCTAGCGAGCTCTCGCACGCGGGGAGATTGCGGAACCTTCGCCGGCCTCGCGCTCGCTACTGCTTCCTCGCTGGTTTTGAGCTTGCACCTGAGCCCTCTGTCGGCATCCACCCCGCACCCTCGCCAAAGGTCAGTGCGAGGGCACGGGCTCGATACCGACAAGGGCTTGGGCATTGGCGTGAGACTGACGAGGGTACAGGTGCGGGCTCGCCGATGAAGGTGAGAGTGCGGGCGCAAACTCACCGGCATGAGCGTAGATGCAGGCACCAGAGGGCGTGTGTTTAGACATGGGTGCGGGCGCGAGCACGAGTGCAGGCCCCAGAGGGCACGAGTGCAGGTGCGGGCGTTCAAGGGCACGAATTTGTGTGCGAGTGCGGGTGTGAGCACGCACCCACACCTCACCAGCATCCGCGCCCTCGCCGACATCACGTCCATGCCCAAGCCTTGGCCGACCTCGTGCTCGTACTTGCACTCTTGCTAAGGTTGTGCCTTATCAGCCACGTGCCAGCACCTACGCCCTCGCTGGTTTGTAGAACTAGTAGTCAAGTGAATAGTAAAACCCATAATACTGTTCATGTACATGTGTTTTCATCTTTTTTATACACGTGCATGACTGCTCCACCGAAAATAAAAGTAAAAAAAAAATTGTATCGGCCAGTGTCCCACTTCCATGTCAATATATAATTAATAAATAAAAAAAATCTTTCGATTGAGACCGTGTATAGTTATTTCAAAATTTTTTAAAAATATTATAATATTTTTAATTTAAAGTTAAAAAATAATTAAAATAAAGTTAGATTTTATTCAAAATATAATTAATAAATAAAATGATATTTTGTCGAAACAAAAATAAAAATGATTTTTTTATCAAAATACGTCAATTTTTTTGAGTATTGAAACCGTTTTTGAAATTGAAATTCAAAATAGAATCACGTAGGGATTTATAGGCAAAAAAAATCTTTTAGTTAATTAAATATAATTGTTATATCTAAATTTAGAAGTTGGAATACCCATTAAATAATTAGCTAAAAAATTAATTAAAAATAATTAAACTTATATTTACTATTATGATAAAATTATTAAAAATTATTTAAAAATTATTTTTTTTTATTTGAAATAAAAAACAGTTAAAATATAATTAAATTTTGGTTAATACATAATTAATAATTAATTTTTTTTATTACCAAAACCAAAAAACCGAAAACTGAAAGGAGATCGAAATTTTTTATTATCAAACCGAAATCGAAATTTAAAATTTTAGTTAAAAGCACGTCTCATCGTTTCTTTTTACCGCGCGATTCGCCAAAATTGTTCCCCTCCCTCCGCGGAGACTCCGCAGCAGCCTCTGTTTCTTTCCTTTCATAATCTTTCATTTAGTTCGAAAAAGAACTTTGTTTTTTTTTTTTTTTTTTGCAGATTTCCCGTCAATAACCCCCCAATTCTTCAGAATCTTTTAATTTTCGGAGGTAGATTCAAGGTTTCTGAGGGCGCTCTTCGATTTGCAGCTATTTGTATGCTGAAATTGGTTTCTCTCTCTCGATTTGAGCTGGTGATTAGCTTGGATTTGGGGCGGGAGTGATGGTTTTCGCTACCTTCTCGTGGCCGTATGGCGGCCAACAGGTCTTCCTCGATGGTTCTTTCACAAGGTCTTTGATTGGTGTTGTTCTTTTTGTTAGTGTAGTTTTAGAAATTATTTTTGAATTTTTTTACAGAGACCAAAGACGTGTTTTTGTGTGTGTGTGTGTGTGTGTGTGTGTGTGTGAGAGAGAGAGAGAGAGAGAGAGAGAGAGAGAGAGAGAGAGAGAGAGAGAGATCTTTGAGTAGCTGGGTGCGGCATTCTGCGATGATAGCTGTAGAGGGAGCGCCAGGGGCTTTTCAAGTGGTGATTGATCTTCCGCCTGGTTACCACCAGGTAAGGTCTTTGAATTTGCATCATTTCTATTATTTTTCTTTTCAACTGTTTTTTTAATGCATTTCAGAGCTTTAGATTCTAATGTGCCATCAATTCAATGTCATGGAAATGATTGTCATACCATGAAAGATTTGATTTTCATGGTATTGGCGGAAGTTTTTGCAATCATCCAACTCTAGGGACGAAAATAACCGAATTAGGCCGAAATAAGTCTAATAAAACTAATTATGTTTTTGAGCTTCAAAAAAGACAAGAACTTTCCTAAGACAGCACTTTAAAAATTGTTATTATTATTATTTTGCAAACATTGCTTTGCTTTTGATATGGGCACTTGATGTAGGTATAAAATATGCAATACTTGGCCTTTGTTACTAGCTCAAAGCTGGCCTTGGGAAGATGCCTGCCAATGTAATCTCATATCATTGATGTACCAAGTCGAGTAATGGTTGAATTAATGGAAAACTGTAGCAATCTCCATAACTTAGATTAACAGATCTAATATGAATTTGTGGAGGATGACATGCATGCTGGTAATCTTTGTTTTTTAATTAAAGAATCATGTAATCCAACATTCTGAAATGCTCTTTTTTTTTTTTATGTTTTTGTCAAAACTTCGGTACCGATTTTTTGTAGATGGTTTATGGTGGTGTGATGAACAGAAACCTTGTGTCTCTAATGGATATGGAGTGGTAAATAATTGGTTATAGCAGAAACAGCTGCTCGACCATCAGCATTGCTGTATGAGCAATAAATTAATAGAACTACTGATATGGATGAGGGCACTGCTTTGTATACAATATGTTCCAAGCTTCATCATATATTTGTACCATTGTCTTTCTTATTGAGGTCCATGTATAATTGACTTACCTGAAATCAATTATATATACTGTTTATTTGTTTTATTTATTTATGAATCGGACCTCATCATCTAGCCCTCTGGAGTCATTGGCCCAGATGGTAGACACTGAAATGAGTATTTCTTGTAGTTGGACGTTGAGGCTTTTATCAAACAATACTGTGTATGACATGCTACCAATGTCAAGCAAGGTATGCCTGTTTTGTTTTTCTATGTCATGTGATTTATTGCCATTAATCTTGTCACTGTATATAAAAGATAATTTTGCCCCTGATTTTGTAGGTAGTTGCCATTGATGCTCAAATGCCCCTTAAGAAGGCATTTCAGTTAATGTATGAAGAAGTAAGTCAATTTCTATTCTCTGTTTTTTTCTGTCTCTTTGAAAAATTAGCTATAAATGCTGAAAATTGAAGGTTGCAAATAGTTATCATTTAGTCAGCAATGACATTTAATGCATTTGTATGCTGAAACTACTTCCTTATTCTATCATTATGTGTTAGATTGGTTAATCATTATTACTTATAGTTTCTTGAGTTAAAAGAAGTATGGCTGTTTTTACTTATTAGGCATTTTGTAAACAAATCATAAGTTCTTGAAGGTACCCATTCCTGTGATGAAGTAATGCTGCCTGGAACTTCACAATGTCTCCAAACTCATACCACTTTAAAATGCAATTGAAGTAGTCTAGGATTACAACTCCTCAGGAAACGTGCAGTGACAAATGATTAATCTCGTGTATTGTGTAGGAACATGTATCCACTGCCACTGGGGAAGATTGAAAGTTTTTATCAGTGATAACATATTGTTATTCTCAACTTTGTCTTTGGATTCAGTAGAGGTATTTATGCTTGCATAATGATACAAATATGTATGTGTGAATAATAGCAGTACCCAAGAATATTATATCAAGACCCAATTTTGCTTTTGTTGGAGATTATTCATTTGTTATAACTTGATAACAAAATTTTGTTGTGAAGTTGCAACTTTTGCTTGGCCTCTTGTTTCACTTTAAATGCATCTTTTTTTTGCATTCTTAAATCCACTGTCTTTTAGGGTGAGATGAAGACTATATATACTAAAAAGACATTCTTTTTGTTTCCACAGAGATTGTGAATGGTTCTTTTATGGGATGATCGTAGAGCCAATGTAGGAGGAATGTTAACTGCTTCAGACTACATATTAATCCTATGAGGTGTATGATATTCTTGACGATTTCCTCAGCAGTTGAGCTTACAATTTCCTCTTTGATAACATTGATGTAATTTTCTTTTACTCCTGTCCATCCATATCAACTGTGCAGCTTCAGGAAAATGCATTGATATTGGCTAATGAAGAGGCTGATAACTACACAGTTTCTGCATGGAAAGAAGTTAGGTTCCAACAAATAAATTCTAGTGGGTCTGTAGGCATGCATCACAGCCCTATCATTCAAGTATGATTTGGAATCCCGCTAATGTTACTTTTTTGTGTTGTTTTCATTCACCCATTTGGAGGTTTGTTCATTTTGCCACTTCCATTTTCTTGTTTGTTAGGCTTATGATTTGGAGTCCCTTAATGATGTGGCTTTGAAGATTGTTCAAAATGGGATATCCTCGAACCCTGTTTTTAAGACTTCTTCACAAGATGTGTCATGCATGCCATTAGTAGCTCTTGCATGTCTTCCTGCAATATTAAAATGTAAGAAATTTGGCCCCACTTGTAGCTGATTTGTTTTCTAGCCCATTTTAGTATTTCTTCACAAGATTCTACTTCTAAATGACCAGATATCTTCTGCCAATTTCAGGAACATATTGGAGCTTTGCCTCTTTTAGAACATCCTATTCCTAGTGTTCCTGTGGGCACATGGTTGCCGGAAACTGGAAGATGTAATGGACAGCAACTGGCAATACTGGCCCACAATATTCCTTCAAGTTGTGGGTTTCAAGTACTGATAGAAGGTACGGTTCACAGTAATTTGTAGGTACATGGTCATCATCACTACATTCAATTTTGGGGCACTGTTTGGTTCGGAATTAGAATCAGGATCAATATCAAGATTGGTGACTCACTTTTATAAACAAATATCTTTTTATCAAAATTAATCTTACACTAATTTAAAGTTCAAAAAACAATTTAATTTTTTATAATAATTTAATTTAATAGCGATGTAAAATAAGTAATATTAATTTTGTAAGAAAAAAATAATTATGAAAAATGTTGATCTTAATCCTGATCCTAAATCAAACGATGCTTGGTTGATTGTTCTAGGATACTCATGCTCCAGAGAGAGTTTCATCGATTTTTTTTGTTATACCTTTTGTTTTATGAGGCCATGACATTTGATTCACTAATCGAGCATATTTAAGCAATAGCTTTTTGCAAAAAAAACAAAATTAGAATTATTCTAATAGCCTTAAGTGATATGTATCAGATGCTTCCTTTCTGTCAAGGTTGATTGTTGATTCACAATAAGAAGATAAATCTAATACCCTTGGTTCTGGAATTTGAACAAACTTTATCCTAACCATTTGTTGAATTCATCATAAGTGGTTGATGGAGTGGTCATCAGTTATGCACTTAGAATGAACGCCTGTTTTGATTCACTTCAGATAGGATACTTGTATTGGTAAATCCATGATATTTCATATCAACATTCACTCCATTAGATCTTGATTCAGATAATTGAATAACTTGGGAGTTTTGAAGATCGCATTTTGACCTTGACAAACTTGACCATCAAAGGCATCACATAAGATAGTTTACTAACAGTATCATGCCATGCAAGCTTGTGTGCTGTTTGAACAAACTTAGGATATATGCAAAAGATACAAGCTCGTGTTTCCTTGCAGACTTCGTACATCTACTTTGACAATTTGAATAGTAGATGGAAGTTTTGAGATGGCATAACTTTGTTTAGTTATTGAAGTGCAAATTTATCATATCTAACTTTTTGCTGGATGTGATAATTTCAGTAGTCAACATGGGTCACAGCTTTTGATGGTTAGTTTGTTGAGATGCAGTAGTGTAAATTTGCAACTATTTGACCACACCTGCAGACTTAAGACTTCATTTCTATCAGCTAGAGATCTCCAATTACTTGAAAAGCCAAACATTTCACTATATTACTGTTGAATGTGAAAATGATTAACCTATACAACTAACTTCAAATATCTACAGCTTATGGCACTCGTCATTTTTTTTCATCAGGTTCTGAATGGCTATGATGTTGTCATTTAGGGTTTGCTTAGGAAAATGCTCGGTGCTTTGGGGCTGTCAAAGCATTGTTCTTTGCTCGGTGCATTCCATTTATAAATTATACTTTTTTTCAAATTACTTTTGACTATGACAAGATGTTATTTCCATTGACCCTATTCTTTCCTGTAAATACCATGCACTACTAACTTTGAAAATCCTTTGTAGGACCATTCCCAGTTGACATCTAGGAATATCATTTTACTTGTCATTAGAGGAAGGATTAGTTCGGTACCAATTGTTGATGACACCGGATCATTAGTGGATGTATATTCTTGCAGGTAATTCCCATTATTTTGCCTTTGTTGTCCACCTTCTATTTAGTTTTTCCTTCTATCTTGTAGAGTTCTATAATGTTAGAAACGACCAATATGTCTATCCTTTATTCAGTGATATTGTTGCTTTGGCTAGAGGTGACATATATGCTCACATTCAGCCTCACCAAATGACAATGCACCAAGTAACTCTATTCTCTTCACTCTTTCATATGTTTTGTCTCACATTATTTTCAACTCCATGTTGCATTTTTCCTCTTTATGAGTCATACTAAGAAATTGGCATTCTTTTGATCTTCAAATGTTTCTCGCATGGCTTTAGTGGTGTGGCTTGAGATATCTGCAAGCACTTTGTTATGTTGTACCTCTGCTTAAGCTAACAATCCTTTTCTATTGGTTCTGTGTTCAGGTGCTGCAACAAGTATTCCAGATGAATCACAACATTACTGGCCATCGTCAAGAGGTCATGGAGCAATTCTTCGATCCAGGTATGCCTCCATTTGAAGCTCTTTGCTTTTGCATTTCAATAGTAGCAGAGAAGGCTCACTTCTTTTGAAGTTTTAACTTTTGCTTGTTTTCAGCTGTGCGGCAGCTTGTTGTTGTCGATTCCGTGAGCCGGGTGCCAAAGTTGTAATATCATTGAGAGATATATTCATGTTTCTTCTTAGTTGAGAGTTGCTGCAGATAATTCAACCTCCCTGATCTCCTATTCACTCTCTGGTAACATTGTATTTATTCAAGTAGTTGATTTTGCGTCATTTCACATAAATATATGTATTTCGTTAAAGGCTTGTACAAACTCCCAAATCTTACAACAGCAGATCGAGATATGAATTTCCAATTGCATTTGGATAATCCATCCCATATTAAAAGAAATGAATTGTTTTCAATATATCTAGTTGTATGTTACTGAGGAAAATGTGTGATTCAAGAGGGAATATAAAGGAAATAAAAAAATAAAAAAAATGCGTGGACGGCAGGATTCGAACCTGCGCGGGCAGAGCCCACATGATTTCTAGTCATGCCCGATAACCACTCCGGCACGTCCACGTTTGATGCAAGATGTATAAATTTACATTTTTTAACGACGTTTTTATTGTCAAGTGGGCTACGGTGGTAAATAGTGGGAAATTGATTATCCAATCCCCTTTTAGCAGAAAAATCCCAACAAGCTCAATAGCACCAAGAAATTAATGCTGAGAACAAGAATATTATTGCTAATCCAAGTAATTAACTTTGCTCACTGGTTTTTCCTCCAAAAAGAAAAAAGAAAGAACCTTGGACGGATTCATGCTCCATTCGCTTGCTTTTATGCGGAAAAAAAAACGAAACTTTTATTATGGTTTGCCTTGTAGGAAACTTAATAAACGGATTAATGCTCCAAACAGAGGCAGAGCTATGAGTTGTTTGCCACCGTATGTTTCATTTGTGCCTTAAACGAGAAGAGGTCAGCCTGCCACATGGAATCTGGGCATCCATCCAGAGCTAAAACATCCGATAGTTCTTGTTTCTTTCCTTCTGTCAGTTGATTTTGCAAATCCCATTAAAGTTTTAAAAAATCTTCTTCCAAAAACTTGATTTATTGTAACATCAAATTATTTTAAAAATCTAAATTGATAAAATATAAATTTTTTTATTATACATATTATATTTTATTTGACCTCTCCATCGAGAGATTGACAGGTGAGTTTGGTATTCCACTCGTTAACCAATCGCACACCTCTCGATGTACATAGCCAAGTAGTTATTGCTGTCCCCCCGTCACCTTTATAATAAACGACTTTAAAGAATGAGAACCTTATTCGTGAAGAAGAGGGTCAAGATAAGCATGGATCATTAATCAGATATTGTGCTTAACCAACACTTTCGTATGAATTTAATGATGTAAGAGAGATGACGATGCCTTCCGCGTGGCCATTGGTATAAGAATGGTGAAGAGGGAGGGGATGAGCCGAAGCTATTGAAGCTAACACAACACACATTGTCTTCTCTTCGTGCTGAGCCATTGTCGAGGATGCTGAGGAAAAGGAAGAAAAAGGACGGAGCAAGGCCTTCTCTGGCTTCCGACGAAGCGAGAGAGGCTGTGAACTGATGCAGAAATGGGCAAGTCTTATCGGCAAAGAGAAGGCCAAGCCTTTCTCCTGGCTCTTCTGTACCTTCTTCTTCTATATTTGAGGTGTTTAATTTCCATTGTTGTTGTGCAAATAAGTCAATGAGGCTCCGGTGATTTGGAATTAGATGGATTCTCAGATCATGTTCGAGAGTCCTTGCTTTTGTGCTTGGTTTGTTTCTGTTAATAAGGATGGTTGATGAACTTGAGAATTCTCATTTCTATTGATGTATTTCTCTGGTTTATATGTGCAGACTCAAATATATATATATATATATCTATATATATTTCTGCATGCCTTGACTAAATACTCAAAAGTTTAAAAATCAATATTAAATTTTATTTAAAAATATCTTAAATATCTAAAATGCTTTATTATTAACATTTTAAGATTAATTATTCAAAAATATATTGAATAGATAGAATATCTTAGTCTTAAAAGATTAAAATTAATTATAAAAATACTTTTAATATCTAGAATATACTAATTATTACATATATAAAATTTCTATAATATTTTTAACAAATATATTTAATTATTAAAAAATAATTGAGGTCATGTATGATTCATGGGATTTGAAAATTTTTTCTAAATTGTAATTTTCAATCAAGTTGTTCGGAAATCAAATTGCTTGAAATAAAAATTTTTATTTTTCTCAATAATTCAAAATTTTTATCAAAACAAACACTAAAATTTGTAATTTCTCGTGATTTTAAAAATCTGAATTTAATTTTTCTGTAAAACAAACACACTCGTACTCGATTATAACTCGGATGAGGGTAAGAATATCAATTATAACAACTTGAAGGGTTAATTTGCAATTTCCTAGAGGAGTACGGTATGCGAAAGCCAAATAAAATGAAGATAAGGAATGGCATGCAGATGCTGCCTTACATACGTGTCATGCGCATGCATGTATTTGTCCATGTGAACCGCAAGCTATCTCATTCAAGACAGCGACGCGGAGAGGGATGTAATGTCCTTTGTCTTCCATGGATCGGAACAATGATTTGAGCCGCTCATTTAATTACCTGAAAAGTTTAATTAATGCTGTTTAGATATATTCCCAATTTGCACAATCTACTTTAATTACCTGGTCATTAGCATTTTTAGTTCATAACAAACAGGGACTTTTACAAACCCCCCTCGAAATCTTAGGGATTTACATATTTCCGCCCCCCGCTCCCGCCCTCCCAAATCATGCCCTTCTCCTTTTTTTTTAAAAGAAAAGGTTTTGCCCTTATCTTCATTTTAAAAAATTACCATTACCTAATTCCAAGAAGAGATAGGACATAACTAGTGATATTATTACTAATCACGCTTAACACTATTATTACTCTCGACTAAAACATATCCTAGTTGCTTACCCCTGACTCATCAAGGGACAAACTGAAGATAAATATTATTACTTGGGGCAATATGTAATTATAATAGGGATAGGAAATCTATTTTGAGTTTCGATTTTGGATTTAGTTTCGGCATTCAAAGAAATTGATACTGTCTTGATCGAAACTATTTTCATGTCAGTTTCGGCTAATAAAATTTTGTTAGTTATTAATTATGTATTAAATAGAGTTTGACTATAATTTAAGTATATTTTGACTTTAAATTAAACATACGATAAAATTTTAAAAAAATTTTAAAATTTATAAGAGAATTGATAACTAATTTTACCATAAGATTAAATACTATTTTAATTAATTTTAATTAATTTTGATAGTTAATTACTTATATAGTCTATTTTTTATATATTATTATATAAAAAATAGAAAATATACAAGCAATAATATGAATATGATTAAAAGTTAAAAATTAATATAAGTAAATTTAATTTATCATTAAAATATACTTGACATATACATAATTTATTTATTATAACGTAATATAATTAATCATCATTGTTGTCATTTCATAATCATCATCAGTTGAGTTTGAAATATATAGATGTGAAATTATAAATTCAGTACCTGAATGATCAGGACGAGCATTTGTAGGCATACAAGTAATAACAATTAGCTCTGTCTAATTTCGTGATAACGGTTTTAAAGTATAAGCATATATCGAAAATCCAAAATGAAAATGATAACCATGTTCATTGACAACATATAGTAAAAGTGGTCCAATAACCCATGAAAAATAAATATCATATTATGCAAAGTGTTTAAAGGTAATTACGGCAAGACGTTGATTAATAGTATTAAGTGAACCTTGTTGAGAGACACGATAAATTTAATCATTTACTCTTCCATATTCTTTTAATGTATATTCAATTAAACCTTATCCAAGTATGTCATAAACTGAAGGTAGAATCATTCTATAACAGAATATAAGTTTTTAGCCAAGAATAAATATAATTATTATTTCTACTTTAAGTGTAACTTAGTCTGAAATTGTAGTATAATCATCAGGATTTATCATTATTTATTTTAAAAGAAATATTTTATAATTATCAGGATTCATGAATATAAAGTAGATAATAGAAAATACTATAACAAAATATGATAACGAAGTAAATAAATTATCGTAATACAAAATAAACCATAAAAGGATTAAATTTGAATATCGTAAAATTACAATAATATTATATGCACACTGACTATATATATACCACAAAAATATCAATTTAAGATAATAAGAAAAATATCATTTCATAGGTAGCATAAACCACGTCTTATAATCACATGTTATTTTGAGGGAGATCTTTAAGATATTGATATTCTTCATCACCATCCTCATCAGTACGATGAAGTTGTGATTGATAGTATTATTCAGCATGCAAATAGTACGAAGTCGCATAGTCTTGCATTGACTGATGATATTCTTGGTTGAAAAAAGACATCCTCCTATGATATTTGTCATAGTAGCTAGAGCTCGCACTATCTGTTGGATCTTGGTTGTCATTTTGTATACCATGTGAAGTATATTAATATTGTAGTACATAAACACCATATAAATTAGAGTCAAAAATTTATTTCTTCTTTTGAATAGGCCCTGAAAGGAGAAGGAATGCTAGAATACCAATAGACGTTTGTCTATTCTCTAATTCATTCAACCCGATACAATTTTGGGAATGTCTAGTGCCAAAGTCACTGAATGGGTAAGTCGCCAATCCCTAAAACGGACTATGTCCTTTATCTGCTAGGTTACAGATACTGGTGGATATTTTATCAGAGGTTTCTATCAATCTACCCTTATGTGATTCCTGTTGAATCGTATACTTGGGGGTGGGTGTAGGGTGAGCGATTTCAAAACGGACTCCTCATTCATTAGATAAAGAAGATCACCAAGATTTTGTGATCAGTTGCTGAATCTATTCCCATTCCAATAGCCTTGGAAAAGATGAAGACGAGTCCTCATATTGTAATTGTTAAAAATTAATCTCACCAACTGTACCACCATTACTACTATCACTGGTATCATCAATATTCATCATTTTGTCAATTTTTTCTTCTAATTTTTTATCTGAAAGACGACGAATAGTTTTTTGTGTTTGAAAATTGATTTAAGACATGTTCTTCTCTTTCTTAAATCCACTTTATTAAAGAATCATCATCTTCGAATATATCAAATAAGTTGATTATCTCATCCTTTAGTGATGTTCTCCTTTGTAAGTTATAGGCTCTTAAATGCATGTTATAATGACAAAGAATAAATTTCTCCAATTTTTCTATTTTAATTTTGTTTCTCGTTTTCGTATGAATCAATCCAAAAATTATCTAATTCCTCTCACATTGTAAACTTGAAATAGTTTGATTGAAACTTCTGATTGGTATCTATGTAAGATTAGGTGTTGCATGCCGATTATAAATACTCCACCATCTAGTAGTAATTTATCAAAAAAATTATTAAAAAATTGATATAATTTAAAATAGCAAATATGTATTATTATTGAACATCAACTATACCAGGAGCATCGCCCATAATACCTATAATTGTTTGTTGTGCGTTGAAATCATTGAATTTATTTTTGAAGTCGTTTGCCTGTTTAATGAACATACTCAAGTTAAAAATTTTCTTAATTATATAAAAAAATAAATTGCTGATTTAAAATGTACTCGCGCAATGTCAATATTCTTGTTCTCATATTTGGCTCTATCCTTTTGATTATCTTACGTAACGCTTCGAGAATTATATTACTGTTATTGGCATCATTAGCATATTGAAATATTAGATTCAGAAAGTATTCTACAACGTGATTAAATATTAATTAATAATATTATTATTATAACTTAATAAAGTGCTATAAAATGACACTTTACTCAATTACCTGCAGCATGAATATTTCTGGATAATGTTTTGTTCTAATGACGATCAATAATCTTCTCCCATTTATAAAATTCAGTTGTTCCTATATGTCGTCTTATCTATAATTATGCTCGTTCTATTGCTTCATATAAGAACCCTATCTGCGAATAATAATTTGAGTCAATAATTCACAACACCTTAACTAATAGACTAAAGATTTCAATTACATTCTCAACTGATTTCTAAAATTGTTCATTCAAGACTTGATTGTAGAATTGTTCAAAAAAAAATTTTCTCTGACTGTTTCAACTTCAAATAATACTTATCATATTCTTCGTTGGTAAATAATCTCTTTAACGCCTATCGATGGGTATACAGAGAATCCAAAGAAATAAATTATGTAGTAAATTGAGTAATGTCTGGCTCGATAATCTCTTACTCCCGTGTTTCCTCTCTCATCAGTTTAAGACACCAAATATGTTTATAAATGAATGACGTTAACTTTTGACCTTCTTCAACAATTTTTCTAATATTAGAATCCTTACTCATATCCTTCAATATTAAGTCAATAGAATGTGCTACACAAGATATTCCGAAAAGATGTTTCCTTTTTTACATTAACTTTTTTCCAGCATATACCAACAGAGCTGTATTATCAGTTACGATCTGTATCACTTTTGATTCGCCAATCTCCTCAATAACACTGTCAATTCAATGGTATAAGAAATTACTAGTTTTTGACTCCCCTAATGTATCGATTGAATTTTAAAAAAAAGTCCCTTCAAGATAATATATTAAAAAATTAATCAAATATTTACTGTTTTATGTCTTCCATCCATCACATATTAAGGTACACCTAAATTCATCCCAATATTTATAGAAGGTCTATATAAAAGCAAACATCTCTTCAACTTCAAGATTCAAATACTTTTCAGAAATCTTATAGGTATTTGGTGGAGGAACTCCTGAACCAATCTCTTGAGTGGCACATATCATTTCATGATAGTAACTGTCATCTGCTAAATAAAATGAAATATGGTTATAGAAAAAAATTTAGATACTATCCTATCTAACCATTATTTTGCTTTCTAAATATCACTTGATATTGTTCTCAAATTTAGTTGAGTATCATCTATTGGTTTCAATAGAATAGATTAATAGGAGAAATATTGATAGACTCGATATCATAAAAATGAAAATTTTCTCTAACTCTCGAAGTGGCAGCTATACGTCATTGTGTGCATTGTTCTCTGAAACTAGCAATTCAATGATCATGAACTATTAAAGAAGGACCAACACCACCTTGAGTTTTCTTGTACAATCTTCGACTCTTACGAATTACTTTCTGAACCTCATTATCATCGTCTTTATCATCAGAAATTTACTCTGAATCTGGATTATAGCGCTTGATAAGTTCTTGTTCGAAGCGTAATTTTTTGACATTATCTTTTTTTTATGTTCTCTGTTGCTTTGTACTATTGCTTAAAATATTTGTCTCACTTCATTTGGAACCTTCTCACAAGTTCGGACTGAACTGGTTACTCATTCCAAATACTCTTTTAATTTTGTAATTCCAGAATAAAGCACACGACTACACCATTTGTCTTTTCAAAAACCTGCATCTAATAATTCACAACGATATCATTATCACAAGTAGATTATTGTGTATTTTGCTTGGTAACCATATATAATACAACAACATGAGAAACAAAATAGCAATATGAACAACAAACGAGCAATAAAATCAGATGAATAATAGTAGCAGTAATAGGGGAAGACCAGCAACAACAATACAAAATTATGGTGGAAAAAAATTTATCTATGATTGAGTGAAAAAAATTCGATTTAATAGCTAATTTTTGCATAACTTCAAAATTTTCCGATTTATTAGCTAATTTCTACATAAATTTAAATATTCTCTATTTATCACCTAATTTTCACATAAAATCGTAGCTTTTTTTAAAAAAAATAAATAACTCCATTCTTGCAAAATATTTATTAACAAAAACTAGCTAATTTTTATATAACTTCAATATTTCCCAATGTACTAACTAATTTTTACATTGATTTTAATATTTTTAATTTACTACTTAATTTTCACATAAACCTTAATTTTTAAAAATACAAAACACTCTATTTTCGCATAAATTTATTAATAAATACTAACTAATTTTTATATAACTTCAATATTTTTCGATTTACTAACTATTTTTTACATTAATTTAAATATTCTCAATTTACTATCTAATTTTCACATAAAATATTAACTTTTAAAAAATAAAAAAATATTTTTGGACAAATTTATTAACAAATACTAGCTACTTTTTGCTTAACTTCAATATATTTTTATTTACTAATTAAATTTTATATTAATTTAAAATTTTGAATTTTCTACCTTACTTTCACATAAAATCTTAACTTAAAAAAATAGAAAAACTCAATCTTAACTTCCAAATTTTTTGATTTACTAATTAATTTTGCACATAAATATATGCATTTAAGCCCCTATTACTAAAGTTAGATTTACGCATTTAAGCCCTCTACGATTTTAATATTTACCTATACTCTATTCTTTTAAAAATTAAATACCTACAACCCTTGATTATTATTTAATCAAAATTTTCATCAAAAAATTATCTTGTACCCTTTTGTAATTTTGTAATTTAACCTCTCAAAAATTTATTATTTATTTTTTATGCCAATTTTTTTTTATTTTTTCTTCTCCTCTTCCAGATATGTTTTCAATAAACCAGAAGTTCCGTACAAAATTTATCTAGTACAGGGTAAAAAAACGACAACAAAAAATTAGGCAAAAAAGTACAAATTTTTTTTTAGGGGGTTAATTACAAAATTAGAAAATTGTAGGTAAAAAAATCTTTTTTTTTGCATATCCTAAAATTAAATCTTACTATCAAATTTTCACATAGCTTCAAATCTTCGGATTTAGTAGTTATTTTTTGTATAAAATTTAAAGTTATTGATTTACTACTTACTTTTTATATAAGTCCTACATTTTTAAACAATTTTAAAAACATAATTTTCTTACAAAAGTAACAAATGCTTTTCAAAATTTATTAAATTTTTCTTTATTAATAATTTGCATAGAAGCCCACATTTAATTAATTTTTTTTATTATTTATACCTTATGGCATACAAATAACCCCTATAAAAAGTATCAAATTATAAAAATTATTTTGACATAAAATGAAAATCAACATCTTGACATTCATATATCTCCACATATATTCGTATAAAATGATATTGAATAAGTATAATGAAAAGAGCATTATAACTTGTTAATAATAAAATTACAAAAAAAATATGAATTTACAGGGATTAAAGGATAAGAAGTTCAACATTAAGAATAAAAAAAGTATAACCTCAAATTTAGATCATATACAACCTTTAACTACTTACCAAAATTAGATCATAAAAAAAGTATAAACCTTATTTACTTATAGGCAATAATCCTAACCATTTTTTCATCTAAATTAGATAATATTACAAACCTTATCTACTTACCAACTAGAATTATATATACGACATGTATAATAGTTTTAACTTCAAAAGAACTTCTTAGTAAATTGAAGAAGTTCTTACATCTTTTCTTAGTAGACTATAGCAGAAGAAAAACAACAACAATTTGGATATCTTGAAGACGAAAAATCAGCACCAACAAATTGAAGAAGAAACCCTAAGCACCCTGATTTGTAAAATACCAGCTTTATATAATGAATATTAACAATACTTTAAGCCCTAACCTTATCTCCTTCCACTAACCTCAATCACTTCACCACCTTATTGTCAAGAAAAAATATAACCACTACTCACTTTCTGCACTGTTTATTTACATGCTTTCATTAGGGAGTGGGGACATTGACAAATCTTGCTTGACAGGGGAAAGTTCTCATGTTGTGATCATGAAGAGGTCATGCTCCGAGATTTAAAATGTAAGCTCATTATGAGGATCTAATGGTTGCTTCACTTTAATCCCTTTGGGTTAATTTCCAACATTAACTGATAAGACATCAAAAACTTTGCTTTTGCTTTTCACAAAGTAACTTATTTGCTTGTGCCTTCATTGAAATGACTAAACAAAGAGAAAAATTAGGGTTAAGAACTTAGAATTAGGTCTAGCAATCATGGAAAATAACAGTGCACCTCAGATTTATGCGAATGAAGAAGAGCTAAACCTCTCGATCATCTTTACACCTCTCCCACAAAATATAATTAAACACATTATTAAGTCATAATACAAAATTAATATGAGTATGCACCTACCAGCATTCACCTACCACCTACCAGCATGCAGGGTATCTTTATTTGAAAGCAGGGTATCTCTTCGTGTGGTTCGTGTAGTAGAACACCGGTGGACTCAACAGATATCTCCTCCTGTGCTCTTGTTGCTGCGTTGTCCACCCATGCGCACCTGGTTGGAGGAAAGAGCCGACTTGAGCTCTCCTGGTTGTTGCACCTGTCTGCCTCTAAGCAACCCCAGCCCTGCATTATGCTAGTGCAATGCATCACATTGCACCGCCTCCTTGCCGTCAAACTGCCACAAAATTGGCCTGCTTGTCGCCTTGATTGGTTATGATGCCCCGCTGATCATTGCTAGTGAGGAAGAGAACCGAGCCGACCTTGCCGTGCTGCTACTGCAAGCATGCTCTCTCGACACGCGCTACTGCTGCAAGCATGGACGCCACCTCGGATATCCTCCCCTTCAAGTCCTTTGAGCTCTTCCTTTTTGTTTGCACTAACTTTGGATAAATGTGCTCGCTTTGTCTCTAGGAGGATGTACTCGTTCCATTGTCGCTCGTTGCTCGTTGCTTTTGTTCCATCGCTACTTACAACTCCGCCGCTAGTCAAAAACAGAGAAGTAAAGAAATTCCTTGACATTGCAACAAGGGCAGAAGAAAGGATGGTAGTACTGTACTGGAACAAAGGCTCGCTGATCATTGCTCATTACTTCTACTCTGTCGTTAGGGGTGAGCAAAAAAATTGAAAAATTGGTATACCGAACCGTACCGGTTGAGAACCGTATCAGAAAATCATTTCTCAAAGCAAACCGGTACCATACCGTTTGCTTTGAGAATCGGTTTTCCGATACAGTACGGTTTCGGTTTTTAATTTTGATAAAACCGAAATCTAGTTTTGGTTTTATATTTTATAAAAAACCAATTTACCAAAACCGTACCGGTTATTGAAATATATATATATATATATATATATAGAGATATGTATAATATAAATTTTAAAATATTTTTTTTTTATGTTATATATAATAATATATTTTAAATTATATCTTTATAGGATTATAATGAATAAAATAATTTTTTTGGGTAATTTATATATTAATGTATTTTAAATTAAATTTTTATAAAAGTTTAATGTAAAATAAAATATTTTAAAATAAATAATTTAAAAAATTGGTATACCAGTTTTAGAACCAGTTTAAAACCAGTTCAGAACCGGAACTAAAAAATCGATTATTAACTCAAATCGGTATGGTTTTGGTTATTGACTTTTTAAAAATCGGAATCCGGTTTCGATTCTAAAATATGAAAAATCGGTACGGTAAATTAGTTTTGCTCACTCCTATCTGCCGCTGCTTGCTACTCTGCTGCACTCGTTGCTTCTACTTCGTCGTTGCTTGCTGCTTTGTTGTCGCTCACTGTTCGTTCACTGTTACTCTAGCATTACTTGTTGCTCCGCCGTTACTGCTCCGCGCACTGCTCATTGCTACTGCTCCGCATGCTGCTCGCCGCTCCTTTTTTGCTCCATGTGTTACTCGTTACTCCACCGCTTTTGCTTCGGACACTGCTCGCTACTCTATTGCTACTGCTCTGTGCGATATCGCCGCAAACTCGCTGTGCTCTACACGATCTCGCCGTTGTTGCTCGCTCCTCTATTCCTAGAATCGAAACTTATTTAGCTGAAACGGTTCGATACAAGCTGAAACTGAAATATCAATTGAAATGTTTCGATTTTGATTGAAATTTTAAATCACGATCCATAGTTTCTTAAGATTCTAGTGGATATTTGTAAACATCCCTAGGATACTTCAAAACATTTGGCGGCCTACACCAAACTAAATCCAGACCGTCCAAAACGAATATTTCCGATGGCAGCGCAAAAACTAACGGTTCAGATATATCCACGTCGCTCTTCGAATGCGACTCCGCATGTGCATCCATATTGATTAGATCCACCACCAGAGAACGGAAAAGGACACGTGGCACGGAGTTTTGTTTGGAGTCTTTGGATGTTGCTTGAAGTTATCCGCAAGTTACAATGCAGCTTTCAGTAGATCGGCGCTCCACACCGCTGGGGCCCACCGTCTCCTCTCAAATTTGGCGGGAGATGAGATCACACGTGTCGACTTGATACATGTGTCAGTGCCGGCTGTGGCCATGGCATTTCATGTCATGCATGATGCATCATGCTCATCGCCCCCATGCTTTCCCGCGCTAAATGTGTCGAGGATTTCGCATTTTCTGCCCATCTATAAGATCCAAAGCAGAGAAAAAAGGAAAAAACAAAAAGGAAAAAAGCGAGGGAAGCGACAGCAGCGAGAGGGAGAGAGAGAGCGGGAAGAGAGGAAAAAGTTTTGGAATTTTTGGAGTTTAGAAATCCATCCGCGACGATCCTAAAACCCTAGCCGCCGTTTCTGATCCGATCCGCCACCAGATCCGCCGGATCGGCTCCATTTCCAGAGAAATCTCGAGGTTTTGAGGTGAGATCTTTGGTTTTTTTGCCCTGATTTCTGGATCCCTGAGCTAGTTTAGTCTGAGATCTTTGAGAATGGTTGATTTGGATCAGCTAGGTTGTGGATTCATGGGTCTGGGAACCGTGGAGAGCAACGGCGGTGAGCCGCCGGGTGCTTCGAGTCCGGATGAGATGGAGACTCGGTTTAGGGATTTATGCAAGGTTTTACCTTTTTATTGTTCGAAATTGTTATTTTCTGTCGATGCTTTTGGAGCATTATTTTGATCTGTTATGGGGATCTGCTTGGTTTAGGCGGGTTTGGTGTTGGATCAGGATACTCAAAGGCAAGCATTCATTTTGTTTAAAGAGAGCAATCATGCGCTGGTGGCTAATATGTCGTCAATTGGAAGTGGAACTGTAAGAGATACTTTTTTTTCTTTGTTTTTTGACTCATCAATTTCTTTATCTGAAAACCACTTTTTTTTGGGGTTTTCCTTTTACTAGGTTGAGGAGAATGAGAGGTTTTGGTCAGCGTTTGTTTTGTACTGCGTGACCAAATTGAGGGAGCAGAAAAGCGAAGGGGAAGACAAAGCTCTGCGGATTTCGTTGTGCCAGATTCTAAGGGCTACTAAGCTGAAGTAAGGGTTCAATTTTTTTTTTGTTTTTTTAGCAACCTGAAGTAACGTTTCTCTCTCTTTTTTTTTTTAAACTCATTGATCCATTCTTTTAATAGTTCCGTAATGTGTTTATTTTCTTGTTTGATTTGTAGTGTTGTGGCTTTTTTCAAAGAGATACCTCAATTTTGTCTCAAGGCTGGGCATATTTTGAATGGGCTTTATGGGTCTGACTGGGATAGAAAGCTTGAGGTAAGAACTAAATGTAGCGTTTTTCAATTTTTGCAGTTATGGAAGAATGAGTATTTGGTTGTATCATATGTAACTAGTGCATTGTTTCTTGAATGTTCAGTTGAAGGAGATGCAAGCCAATGTTGTCCATTTAAGTCTTTTAAGCAGGTAATATTTTGTGTGCTGATTTTATGTGCATTGTTCTAATTGTGTCTTAATTCCTTTCACCATGCCCAAACTTTAAGTTCAATCTGGTTCTCAATCTATTTAAATTGTTAGAGCTTTTTTAGTGACAAACCCTTGAATTGACTTCTGGCTGTTGGGCATATGGGAAAACAGCCTTTTTACACAGGAGTTATATGAACAAGCTAGTCTTTTAGTCACACCATTGACATAAATCTAATGCTACTTCCTGTGAAAAAATAATTTGCATAACAATAAAGGATAGGAAAAAGAAAGAATTCTCAAAAAAGAAAAATAAAGAAAGAAAGATAGAAGAACATCTTTGTACTTTTTAAGGTTATACCACCAAATGTTACTTTCTTTCATTCTTATTGTCAAGGTTAATTTTAAACTCCAATTCTCTAGTCAAGCTTCAATAGAGCATTAGATTATGTGGCTTTGGTGTTTAGGTATTACAAACGAGCATATTCAGATCTCTTCTTGCCTTCTGCTGAAGGCAACAGACAACAATCTTCAGCTTCTGGTGGCATGAGATATGTTTCAGATTTCCACCATTTTGGATGGTTGCTGTTCTTGGCACTACGTGTCCATGAATTTAGCTGTCAGAAAGATCTAGTGACCTGCACAAATGGACTGGTCTCCATACTGGTTAGTATGTTTTTCCATATCACAGTACCCACCGTTGTGTTTGAGTACTAATATTTGACATTGATATGACAATTTACGTTTTTGTGTAACTCAATTTTTGTATATAATCATTACTTAGTATTTGACATTTCTCACTAGTTCCATTTATATATTTGCTATGTATTTCTGGATATTTGACAGGCCATACTCATAATACACATCCCCATTCAGTTCAGGAAGTTTTCCATACAGGACTCCCCGCTTTTTGGTAATTATGTTCCCTTGTAGATCATCCATTTGTTGTCTGTTGCTGATTATTCTGGTTCATGCCATTTCTCTTTAACCATCCTGGTAATTTGGTTCATCCATTCAGGTAAGAAATCCAACAAAGGTGTTAATCTTCTCACTTCCTTGTGCGATACTTACCATACCTCAGAGGATGAGCTGCGGAAAATGATAGAAAAATCTAATCAATTGATAGTAGATATACTGAAAAAGAAACCATGTCGTGCTTCAGAGTGCAAAATGGACAATTTAGTTGACTTTGATACAGGTTAATATTGAAGGTTTATGTGGTTATCATTTTTCCCTGCATTTGGTTCTTTTTATGCTTACTGGATTGATGTTATTTTCAGCAGATGGTTTGACATATTTTGAGGGTTTACTGGAGGAACAATCACTGCATTCAAGTTTGATCCTTCTAGAGAAGGATTATGATCATGCGGTTAGTAGCAAAGGTGAACTGGATGAACGTATGTTTGTTGCTGAGGAAGACAGTTTACTTGGCACTGGGAGCTTATCTGGAGGTGCGATTAACCTGTCTGGCACAAAGGTTTGTTGGTATTTTCAGTCTAATTTGTTTTCCCAATTAATTTCATGGTGTTGCCAAAAGGATTAAGTTAACTTCCTTCATGCAGCGGAAGCTGGAAGCAATGACCTCACCAACAAAGACAATAAATAGCCCATTATTTTCTACTTGTCCTGCTTCACCTGCAAATGGTAATTCTGCCATTAACTCAAATGCACCCATTGCCACGCCAGTGAGTGCTGCAATGACAACTGCAAAATGGCTTCGAGATGTCATTTCTCCACTTCCTTCAAAACCTTCAGAAGAACTTGTGCGGTTCCTCTCATTATGTGACAGGGACCAAACTGGAGATGTTGCTCATAGGGCTGACATAATATTGGAGGCAATCTTCCCCAGTAGGTCTATGGGAGAGCGATGCATCGTTGGAACTCTAAAGAGCACAAGCCTTATGGATGGCATGTGGGCAAAACAGAGAAAGCTTGAAGCTATGAAGCTGTATTATAGGGTTTTGGAAGCAATATGCAAAAATGAATCACAAATATTGAATGGGAATAATCTAACTCCACTTTTATCCAATGAACGGTTTCATCGCTGCATGCTTGCCTGTTCAGCTGAACTAGTTTTGGCTACACATAAAACAATTACAATGATGTTTCCTGCTGTTTTGGAAAGAGCTGGTATAACGGCTTTTGATTTGAGCAAGGTGATAGAGAGCTTTGTAAGACATGAAGGAACACTTCCAAGAGAACTAAAGAGACATTTGAACTCTTTGGAAGAGAGACTCTTAGAAAGTATGGCTTGGGAGAAGGGTTCATCAATGTACAACTCCTTAATTGTTGTGAAGCCATCTCTTTCAGCTGAAATAAACCAATTAGGGCTATTGGCAGAGCCAATGCCATCCCTTGATGCAATTGCAATTCATCAGAGCATTCCCACTGGAGGCTTGGGAGCTTCAAAAAAGCATGAAATCTTGCCAGGTAAATAACTTCTTCTAGCATGTGGTTTTGGTGTGAATCCATTTGATTAGGCTGACACACTTTTTGCTGAACTGTATTATTTGCTGCATATGATGGTTTTCTGGGTGGTTATTTTTTCATCCCCATTTTGTTTGCTTAATTCTTGTTTCTGTGGTTTTATCTTTAGCTTACTCCACTGATAATTATTTTAACTACAGAACAAAATGAAGATGTCCGGTCCCCAAAGAGGATATGTGGTGAATTCAGAAATGCATTACTGGAAAGGAATTCATTGGCTTCTCCATCCAAGGATCGTATGCTAACCTTTAATAGTCTTAAGCACAAACTGCCCCATCTACAATCTGTGTTTGCGAGGTTGGGAATTATCTTGATTACTCTTTTAACCCTATGTAATCTGCATCATTTCAAGATTTCTTTATGCAAAATCAGTTTTAACCTGTTCATTCTTACTTGTAGCCCGACAAGGCCCAACTCAGCAGCTGGAGGAGAGCTGTGTGCTGAGGCTGTTATCAACATTTTCTTCAGCAAGGTAAATCTTCTTAATCATTATCAACTTTCTTTTATTAAAAATCTTTTTTTCTTTACTTTTCTAATCTACATCCTCAATCTTGTGCCTCTCAGATTGTGAAATTGGCTGCTATTCGAATCAGAAGCATGTGTGAAGGACTTCAATTGTCTCAGGAGATTTTGGAGCGTGTCTACTGTCTCATGCAGCAAATCCTTAGTCAGCGCACAGCCCTTTTCTTCAATAGACATATTGACCAACTCATTTTATGCAGCTTTTATGGTGTTGCTAAGGTTTGTGCATGTTGCTTAATACTTGTCAATTATCACTTGTCTTCTGATTGTGATATGGATATCCTTGCAGATTTCACAATTAAGTTTGACTTTCAAGGAGATCATTTATAGCTACAGGAAGCAACCACAGTGCAAGACTCAGGTTTTCAGAAATGTCTTTGTGAATTGGCCATCAGCAGGTCATAATGGGGTAATGTACCCATCTTTGCACCTTAGATTCAAGGCTATTCTACTAGTGTCTGAACTGATCTATGTAAGCAGAAAATGGGGCAGGAGTATGTTGATATAATTTCTTTTTACAATGAAATATTCATCCCATTGGTCAAGCCCTTATTGGTGGAGTTAGGGCCTGGTGCTGCTCAGAGGAACGACAAGCCTCCTGAAGATAAAAGTAATTTCATCAGTATCTTACACTTGTTTTCCCTATTACTGATATTGAGTTGATGTAGGTCAGCTAGCAAACTCTGTTTAAAATACTTCGTGTTCCTAAACAGGTCAAATTCCAGGGTCACCTCGAGTATCTCGATTCCCAAGTTTGCCAGATATGTCCCCAAAGAAAGTATCGACTTCTCATAATGTTTATGTATCCCCTTTGCGATCATCGAAGGTATTCCTTCTTTATCATCTGTATGTATGGACCTTTTCTAACATGCACTTTTTTTTTAGAGAGAATTTTTTGAATGTTTATGCTCTTAGGCACCATTTGGTTCGGAATCAGAATCAAGATCAAAACTAATAAATCACTTTTGTAAATTAATATTTTTTTATCAAAATTAAATCTACAATAATTTAAAGTTTGAAAAACTATTTAGTTTTTTATAATAATTTAATTTAATAGTAGTGTAAAATAAGTATATTAATTTTGTTTAAAATTTTTTTTTTGAAAAATGCTAATCCTGATTTTGATTTCAAACCAAATGGTGCCTTAATGTTTATTGGCAAACTTTGATTCACTTGCTTTTCTTTTCTTGGTTGGAATAATTTTTTCGAAGTTGAAAGTTCATTGAGTGCAACTTTCTTAGTCGATTAGTGTTGAATACTTTATCAGACTTAACTATTCATGGTTATTGTGGATGGTTATTCTCTTGCAAAATAATCGACACAAATTTCCTCCTGTTGCTTTTTGAGGTGACACAGAGTCAGGTTACAATCTAAGCTATTTACTACTTTGGATCCTAGATGTATCCTTGGTGGCACGAGTTTAAATTTGAAGTTGTCATTCTCTTGTTGATTCGCAAGTCACAACAGGGCATTTGACCTGTGTAAGCCACCTAAGAAAAATGGGCTATGTTCTTCCTCCACTTCTTGAGACGATGTAAAAAGCTTTACTTCACTTGTAAGAATAAGGTGAACTGAAAGGCCTCATCAACAAAAGCAAATGAGGTTCTTGATGTTGCTGAAGGTGTTTAATGTTGCTGAAAATGGGCATTTGATTTGTGCTGTATCTTATGATAAATTCTTGGACAATTGCTTCCAGTCTCTTTTAGTTATGACTTATTTGATGTTATAGGTATAATGTTTTCTTTAACAACCTTGGTCTACCTACTTTAGATACTCTATATGGGTGTCAAAAATGACACGTATTGAATCTTTTCTGCTCTCTGATGTACATTAGCAAATATAAAGCCTACTTTTGTGAATAGAAGGATCAAGAGGCAAATATTTGCTCCATTCATGTGAAATTGAAAAAAACAGCATTAATATGCTGTTGTCGGGCACTACATTTCTTGCAGAAATTTGAAAATAATTTATAGTTAAGATATTTTACTTTACCAGTCATTATGGAATGTAGTGATTCCCTACAAGTTCTAAGGTGGACAGATATCCTTGTTCTCAGATGGATGCTCTGCTTTCCCCGAGCTCCAGGAGTTATTATGCATGTGTTGGTGAGAGCACTCATGCTTACCAGAGCCCATCCAAAGACCTAACAGCAATTAACAACCGCTTGAATTGGTAAGCCAGGAGGAACCAGTTAAACTTCTGATTCAATGCATTCCAATGACTTCTTGTTTTCTTTATTTGATTTTGCTTTATTATTAAAAATGAACAGCAGTAGGAGGGTGCATGGAAGGCTCAACTTTGATGTGGTGAGTGATTCAATTGTTGCTGGTACCTTGGGTCCTCAACAGAATGGGAGTTCGGGATCTTCAGCTGCAACTGCTACTTCTTCAAACTTACCTATGAAGAGTGAGCCAGTGGATCCCTAGTTCATGTTCTATGCTCTAGCTTATAGGTAGCCTAATTGCTGTCATTTTTCGCTCATAGTTATTTGTACATTAGCTTAGATAGGGGAAAATGTGTGAGCAGCATACAACTGTATAATAAACCAGTTGGCTGCCCCTGGAGGCCCATCTTCTATACAACCTAGGTTGGCATCTATGTAAAAAAGGGGCAGAAACTCTAACCAAACTTAATAAAGTTTCTGATTGCATTTGACCTTTCTATCACAGTAAATCCAATGCCTTGGAATAATGAACAATACAAGCATTTCAACATATTCAAGAAGATCACACCATAATATTTTAATTCAAACACATGTAGTACGATCTTGATGTATAGGAGTGAGGCTTCTGGCAGTGCCTTCATTCCTGACAAACCGAAGTTCAGTATTGCAGAATTACTAGGGTTGCAGGTGCTGACCCTTCTGGTTGTGGTCGGAGCTGGTGCCAGTTGGTCGCTGGTGGCTGGACATGGTAATGTACACCCCAGGGCTCTGATGGACACAAGAGCTATTGAATACCATTGAGTTGTTGATCGCCTGCACATTGCTGTTCACCCTTGCTGCCATCGGCCTAGCTTTCGATGCAGCTTTCATATCTTGGTCTTTCTGTTTTTTGCTTGAATTCTCCCTTTCACTTTCCTCTACTATTTTTGATACGTTGTTGCTATTGTTCCTGAGCTGTTTGTTATCACGGGAACCTATTTCCATGTAAGCTCCCATGTTGTCTCCTGCAATGGTTACGACTTTCCATCTAATCTCGTCCTCGTCTTTTGACTTGCCCAACTTCTTCTTTGAAGATACGGATGCTTCACTCTTGACTTGTTTCTTAGACTCAACCATAGCTTCGGTGCTGCTTTGATTGTCAATGGACGATTCTTCCTTTTTGTTTGCTATGGCCTTCCCATTTCCATTGCCTTCTGTGAAGATGCTTGTAGGTTGAGGTGCCAACATTGGCTTGGATTCTGGTTCTGGAGTAGGCACTGGTGGCAGGGGAGTCGTCGGCTGCCTTTGCACAGCTTTTGGAGACGGCGGTGGACTTGGTAAAGAAGGTCTGATGGTCTTGGGAGATTGCGGCGGAGTTGGGGATCGAGATACTACCTCTCGAAGTCGTGGAGACGCTGGTGCTGGAGGCGACGGTGGAGGTGTGGCTGGTTTCGCCGCTGGCAGTCGTGGTGCCTGACGTTGCGTTGGTGGTATTTGTGGTGCGTCCTGTTGCGGCGGCAGGGACAGCGGAGTTTGGACTTGGGGTGGGGTTGAAGGCAGAGGCTGGGACGGGGAAGTTTGCTGCGATGGACGTGGCTGCGCGACCGGTGGAAGCATCGATCCTTGTGGCTGCATGGCTGCTGCTGGTGGCGGTGGCGGAACAGTAGGTGGAGTCATTGCCTGGAGAAAGGTCGGTAAGCGGATGTGTCTTGGGATCGGTGGCTGTGTAGGGGGTTGAGGAGGCGCTTGCGCTCTACTCTGAGAAGCAAGCCGCCAGGGGCGGCCGGTCGGTGGGGGCTGGTTCTGCATTTGTAGCTGTTGTGATGTAAAAAAAAGTTGATGAGGAAAATAGAAGGCTCTGAGACAGCTATTTGTAGCCCGGAAAAAAGGGTTTTATTCAAATGGCCTGACAAGACAAGACGCCAGGGAGAAGAGGCAAAAAGAAAAGCATCGGATACTGGCGAGTTGGAATGTTAAAAGGGCGAAGAAGAAAGCGATGTAGACGGCTTCAAGGGAAGAACCAAAGATTGGCATCATGTCCGAAAAGAAATATGGTCGTATGAGCCTGTTTTGGGTGTCGCTTGTTGTCTCCTTGACTTTGCTTGCAATGGTGACGATGCGGAGATGCCGTGGCCTCGTGTTGCCCTGCCTTTGGAGGCCAATGCCTTGGCCTCGTGTTGCCCTGCCTTCGGAGGCTAACGGCATCTTTGCTTGCTCTCAGGTTTCATGCTTCTCTCATTTTTCGCGATCATTATATTTCTGTTTCGTTTTCATTGTTCAATTTCATGGGATCTCTTGTGTTATTTCATTTTATGCTGGATGACTATTTGTATAAGGAAAAAAAAAAAATCAATTGTATATAATTTCTTTAAATTTATCTAAATTGTATGTTTCTCTTTTCAATTTTAAAAATTATATATTCTTTTTTAAGATCTTATTAAATGACATATTTTTTGAAATTAAAATTTTTGCATGTGATTTGATGAAATTTTATCAAATTACATATTTTTCTTTATAATTTAAAAATTATATATCTTTTGATTTATTGGATATATTTAAAATTTTTTTAGTGTAAATTTATCATTGGAACTGAAAACATTTGTATAGTTTAGATTAAATTTAAAAAAATATTAGGATGGTAAACTAGGAGAGTTAACTCCAACTTGAACTTAGCTTGGTCTTAAATCATTGGCGATTTTCGTGCTCGAGCTGAACTCAACATAAATTTAAATTTTAAAAAAAATTAAATTTGTTAATTATTTTCAACTAATTAATATTAAAACATTTCTTAAAAATTTAATATTAAAATAGTTCATTAAATAACAATATCTAAATATAAGAAATTACATTAATTATAATATTATAATTAATTAATTAAATATATGTAATATATTTATGTTGTACGATATATTTTAAACATCATATTTTTGATATAATTGAGAAAAGCTGTTCCAGCTCAATCTCAAGTCAAGTTTTTTAGCTTGAAAATGAACTGAGCTGGAGTTAAGTTAAATTGGCACCCCCTACTTATAACCCCTAATCGAATTTAATCAAATTTTAAATTAGAAAATTTATAGACAAATTTTCACATGAATTTATATATTTTGTTTGTATTATAATATTATTAAGTTCGATAAAAATATTGATTTTAACAAAAAATCTCGCATTTGATTAAAAATTGCAAAAAATCCTTATCTTTTGAAAACTTGCAGGAAACCTCACATATTTTTTAAAATTTTACAGAAAAGTCCTTAATTTATTAAAAATTTGTAGAGAAACAATCAATTTCTATAAATTTTGTATAAAAGCCTCATTTTCTTTAAAATTTAGAAAAAAAGTCCTTGTTTAAAATGTACAAAAAGACCTTCACCTTCTTAAAATTTATAAAAAAGGGCTCAGTTTTTTTAAAGATTTGTAAAAGGTCGCGTTTTGAAATTTTGCACAAAAACCCTTGACTTTTGAAAAACTTATAGAAAGCCCTTATTTTTTTTTATTTATAAATTTACATAAAACCATTGTTTTCTTACAATTTTATAGAAAAGCTCTCATTTTCTTAATTATTTACAGAAAATCCTGCTTTTCTTTAAAATTTTTAGGAAAATACTTGTTTTTATTTGCATTATTGACATTTCACTTGTAATATCTTTTTATTTTTAGCAAAATACTTGTTTGCAGTATGGTTTCTACAAGTCTAGCATAGACCAGACTGCAACAAAGCTCGAGGAACATGCTTAAACCTATGCATTTCCATCAATGAGATGTTGCACTAGAATCCTTCAATCTTGAAAGGTGATGGCATTTCAAGTTGAAGCAACCCCTTCTTTTAGTCTTGAGAATCGAAGTCGAGGTCGAGGTTTTTCCAAGTTTTAAATTTCAGTACGATGATGTAGTTGATGAATAACATGTGCATTTGAACGAAATTTTAAAGCATTCGAGCAATGAAAATGCATGAAAAATTGTAATTAAATTTTAGCTATCACACAAACTTTGTATCTCATCTTGGACACTCTCATTAGTTTACTTGGTGGCAAATGAGCTCATTTGGCGGCCACCTAATTGGACCATTAAAAAGGTGATAATATAGACCGTGCCTTCGCAAAGGTTTCGGATTAGACAAGATAACAAAAAGCCTAGAGAAATATAAGAACATAATAGTGTGTTATATCTCTGTCGAAAATTCTGAGTATCCTACTACAAGCTTTACACTGGAAAAGCTTCATACCTTTCAACAAACATCAGCAAAAAAGTTTGAGAATTGAAGCTAAGGAAGCTGAAGTGGTTCATCCAAGTTGAGGCTTTCTTCCTAGGTTCATGAATCCTTGTAACATGGGTCAATGGTGTTTATACTATCCTAGCATGCCATATGTAAATCTAAAGCCAGCCAATATGGACCAAGAAAGCTCCTAGAACATGCCCGATTATATACACTCCATGAATGAAATGCAAAAAGTTTTCCACATATTTGACAGCTTTTCCGACTAGAGTTCTGCAATTTGACACATATTTTACTGTTTTTTCAGAACAATTTGGTGTATTAACCCTCATCAACTGCAAATAACAAGCCATTTCCCAACAAGCTGAGGAAGTTCACAGAGACCTGGAATCCTTCAATAAAGATTTAGCATTTGGCTTCAGTGTCAATGTCACTGAATTTTCTGTTAGTATGGGTCGCTTCCTTGTTTTGTGATGGCTAGCTGACTGGTAGAAAGACGTGCTTTTTTTTTGGTTCAAAAATATTTCACCTTGAAGCTAACAGCAACATAATTTATGAAAGAATAAATCTTCCATTGTCAGAATATAATATGAAAAATTTACCAAAAGAAGTATAATATAACTAGGATTAACTTTATTGAATGATATGAATTACACTACTCACCAAATTAGGTACAAAGATATATGTGGATTAATGCATCATCAAGAAAATGAGTGTGGATTCGAAATGATAGCCACCACCCAATCGAATAGCTGTCATTGATTGAACTCAATAATCATGATACAATGCAAAAGACTTGAGCTTTGTTCATGATAAGTAAGAGAATTGATTACAGGATAACATGAAGGTGAAAAATCACCAGCAATATGTATCTGTAGCACTATCTAGGTGCTTGCCGGGCTTGAGCAAGAAAAATTTTGATGCCTCAGAAATCTGAAGGGGTTCTGATAGCTCAAAGGTTGGCAGTGGAGGTTCTGCAGATAGAACTATTATACACGCATTGAGAGCTTCACGCATCCAACCATACCGACAATGTTGCAATGCCTCCCTTACATTTACCCATCTTCTTTCACGGTTAGCCTTCTCTGGCCAGCACTGAAGCTCCTCTGTTACCTCCAATGCGAACATGTAACCCCTACAAGATCCTTCAAGACTGCAACTATTTTGTCTACTCTTGCTTTTGAACTCCCAAATTCCCAAAATTGTTTCCTGTCGATAGAGCAAGTAATGATCATTATAGTGCTGTCACCAAATCCAGATTTCCATACAGATAGGCACAAGTTTGAGAGGCATAGAAGTATCAAAACTTTGATAAGACAAGATTGAGCAAACATAACCAACCAGTGCTGTTTTCTTTGTAAAGAGCGGATGATCACAGAAACTAAACAACCACTAAAGCATAGTGGTTGTATTGACTTTTTTTTATCAACCAAGTAGGCATCCAAAAAAGCTGTCAGTTGGTTGCTAGTTCATCATAGTAACTGAGCCTGAGGCAGGGGCCAATGCCAAAGCTGTTGCACAGATTTAATCTGCAACCAATTTTTCAGTTTTACAGATATTTTAGTTTGGGATCTGTCTGAAAAATATGCTAAACCGTAAATTGATCTTGATATGCTTTTGCATAAAAGAAAACATTTGTGACGAAGCATGCTCAGGCCTCAACATAAAAAAAAAAGTCTCTTTGACTTAAATTCCTTGAAGATGATCAGGATAGGTCTCCAATAGATAACGTACGACATCTACAGCTGATATACACATCATGGTTTCAAAGATGAAAATATCAATTTGGATGCAATAAGAGAGAATAAATGATTTCTAACTACTGATTCAGACACCAATATTTCTGTTAAGAGTCTCAGTTATGGAGAGCTTTGTCCAATAATTGCGTAAAAACATAAAAGCAAATGTGCAAAAGCAAAGGATGTTCAAAGGATTATAAAGAGATACATGATGACAACATACTACATAATGCTTTAAGAACAGAAATTAGCTGTCTTCATTTTGTTTTTATTTCATCATGCAGAGAAGCAGAAATTGCGAGGGAAGCATTACGTCAAAAAAAAAAAAAAAAAAAAAGAAAAAGAACTCACATTAATGACTCCTCTCACTCCTGCTTCCTCCCAAGCTTCCCGACAAGCGGCTTCATCAACAGTCTCATCATTTTCCCAACCACCCTGACAATACAAAATTACTTCAACACTGGCTGAGGAAATGAGCTAATGGTAGAAGAGCACAAAGTGGAATGAAGATGTTTACCTTTGGGAAGACAAGATCATGTCTATTTGGCGAAGAAACCATGAGAACTTCCAATCTGTCAATTATATTTCCAGCGTGATTTTCTTCTGTTTGTTTTAGCCGGTACGGGATGCATCTGCATAGTTCGTTGTGAAAGTAAGGAAATAATTTTGCGAAACCAGGCTGATATACACGCTCACACGCTAAAAGACACAAAATTTTTTTACAAAGCATAAGCTAAGGTAGATATTATACAGAAATCAATGCATAGCCAAACCATATGATCTTCGGGAAATATAGATGATTTCGTCTGTGCAGGTTCTCCACTAAGAAAAAAAAGAGCGAACGATGCTCTAAGAAAGAACAGGATAACAAGTACACAGCAAGAACAGTAAACTTTTAATTGACCAAACCTATTTGCGGAAAAACAAAATTGTTGTAGAGTGCTAAAATTCTAAATCTTATTACCAACATTAATTTTGTTCGTCTTGAAATACCAAAAAAAATTAGACTTCCACCTATTCTCAAGAGTACAGATAAAAAATGAAAATCCATCAACAGCTGAAAAGCTGAGAACAGAAAACATGATAACATAATCCAGCTAAAATGAACTCTGGAACCATTGAGAAAAGCCATTCACAAGAAATTACAACAAATTAAGAGATAATTTTAGAAGAATGAATGAATAGTACCCTGAGACAAGGCGGAAGTGATTCTCATAGCGCTGTCGCTGACGGCCCGTTCTAGCCAGCAAAGCCATCAACTCAGTTCAAAGCAGCAGCCCTGCAACTATGCATCATAGGATTATTTTTCAAGAAAAAAATAAAAAAAAGGAATGATAAGAAAAAGGCTGATAACAATAACAAATCAAATACAAACAGAAAAAGTACCATATTACCTCAAAAAGCTACCGACTTTATCTTTTTCCGACAAAAATCCACCAACTTGAACCAAATTATTCAGAATCACCATTCCTCCATTCTTTACACGCAAAACAGCAGAAAGTTCCCCTCAAAACAGTGAAAAAGAACTCAATTTTTCGTCTCTAAATCCCTCTAAAGACCATTTCCAACCAAACATGAAGCGAACAGAGGATTGAGCGAAATCCAATCATCCAAGTAAGAATGGATGGATTCCAAGAAATGAGTTAAATGAAAGCAAAGAGGAACAGGCTTTGCACCCTCTTCCCGCCGAATTTAAGGCCTCTTTGGGTCAACCCAACGCACCACACAACCTTCCCAGATTTCAATAAAAAACACGATAACGTAAAGCAAATGAGAAAAAAAAAGTGAAGGAAGAAGAGCCAAAGAGCAATAACCCTAAGCCTAGGATAAGGAGACGGAAAGTATTAAAATTAGTGAGAAAAGTGGGAATTTTAGACGATATCGTAGTTGAGATGTTTCTCAAAAGCTCAGTAGTGATGTCACATATATACAAAGGGAGCAGAGGAAGAGAAAAAAGGTTGAAGTACATGATTTTGTAGTTTTACCAAGAGAATGACATTAAGAATCTTTTCCAATATTTTCACCGCAAGTGAGTCCTGGAGTTGCTTCTTAATCACCAGATAAAATCATTATGTTTTCCTGTTCTCTTAATCATGATTAATAAATAGCATCATCACATTTATAGTCAACTTGCCTAGTCAATGAATGCCTGATTGTTTCTGAGCAATTTCACACATGTAATTGAACCGACAGTCGGATAACACTAATCATAAACTATATAACAATATGGACATAACTTCAGACTTCATTGCAACACACGGTCAGTAAAGATTCACACTCTCTTGACTTGAAGAAATATACAAATTACGAAATATAAATATGCAAGTCGGTCACCTAAGTCCTCGTGCTCTCACATGGATGCATTTATTGCCAACTTCCTCTTTGTTTTCACCACCCATTTACTTGGTTGACTCCACAAAATATGGTTTGTTGGTAATAATTTTCTTGACATCCGGTCCGCATTTAAATGCATGTTTCAGTAATAATCTTTTCCACAAATTTACTGTGTATCTTTGAGAATGTTTTTCCTGTTTGATAGAATTGTGTTATATAGTTCAGTTTTGTTGAGTAACATATCGAAGCCCGAGAACTATGATGCACATGTAGAGTGAGTGGTTCTACAAGAATAATGTCGCCAAATGCTGTTGAGTAAACTAATCTCTTTTATCCAGAAATGTACTCCACTAGCCCTAAATTGAATTAGTCTGTTATATTAGTCTAGCACATTCTCTGTTGGAATTCTACCACTGAATTGTGTTATTTCATGGAAGGAAGAGAGCAGACACTTAATGCTCCTGTCATGAGAACATATAATGTCGAAATACATGTCGGGGCTTGACGTGGTCGCTGTTTTGCACGACATGCCGACATCGCCGCTCTTGAAAGTTCCCAGCTCCGTTGACGACGTCTGAAGCTCAAACTACACGATCAAACGTAAAAACAGATAGCATTAATGGATGACATATGCTGGGAGACCACTGAATGAATTCAAGGTTTAGACCGAAACCAAAAACGAATGTTACGGCGTTTATATTCTGTTGTTTGCGCATAAAGAATCGCATCTTAGACGGATATTATCCATCTGCAAACTTCAAAAGCACGAGCACCATGGAAAGAAATCGTCTGCACTTGGAAGAAGACCTGCAGATGATGGCAGCGTAGAGACGTTTACGCATATAATGAGAAGCTAGGGCTTGTCCACGTGGGAAGCAGTAGCTTTCCGCCCATTTCTGTTTCGGTTTGGCAATCATAATCATATAAAAAATGAAATTAAAATTTGTTCAAAAAACAAAACTCAAATTATTCATCTCACAAACAGTGAGATGCCGTTTTGTCATGTAGCCAAAGACTCGATCAATAATTACATTGGTCTATTCGGGACAAGAACAAACGAGATGTCGCATTTAAAGTCTCCTTTCTTCGGCTTTAAGTGCCGGAATCGGTATGACATTCCCGCCCGCATTCCTCGTGTCGCGATCAATAAAAAAGCTAGCAAATTTGATGGAGAATAGTCTAATAAATTATGCATTAATTGGTGATTTTCATTTTTTTTTTCTGCTGTTCAAAACAAAAGAATATTTCTTTAAAGCAAAAGAGAAAAAAGAAAAAAAAAAAAAAGAAAAAAGAAAGAAATTCCGAGGACAGTTCCTACCCTTTGCTTATGTGTCCGTTTGTGCCAATTTCCAGGCAGCTGGCGCGGACGAGAGCAACGGTCGAACCGCGCGCCACATGTGGGTGACCTCATCCGCATGCCCAGCGGACATTGTCCAGCTCACTGCGGATCTGGACACCCCATATCCAGTCAGACTCGAAAATTTATAAAAATTTATAATTTTTTTATTTAAGTGTTTGACAAAATTTTTTAATAACCCTAAATTTTCATCAAATCATGAATTTTTTTAGGTTTTCGAGAATAATCGTACTTGGAATAGAAAAGAAAGTGCGTTAAATTCAAATAAAACAACTGAAAGTACACAAGACATTGATTTGGTACTAAATTCCAAAATTTAGTAAATTTCATTTGTTGTTACAAGTTCCCTTAGAAATATACGACCAAAATTTAATTGAATCTGCCCCCTTCTTAACAATGGAGTTCAACCCCACGCCACGCGTTTATTATGTAGACTTTATGAACCTTATTATTCTTAAAAAAAACTGACAGCATGCTCCAAGAGAATCTCTTAAGAATGACCCAACCATGCATTTTCATTCAATGATAATACAAAATTTCAATCTGTGTTGCCTGTGGCCACCGTTGGGTGCTGCCCCAATGACAACTCACCAACAGAAGCTGGAACATGTTGAAGCATGCTTGTCCCGGCCAACCAACCAATGACACCAAACAAGAACTAGCCAATGTAGGCCACAATGTACAATTATTGGCAACGAAGCAAAAACAGTCCGTTCATCAATTACACTTCACCGTACAGAGGCCCAAAACAAAAGAAATATGCTGACAAGGCCTGAACAATGGATTGAGCTATGTTCAACATAATTTGTATCCAAAAAATCAGATATACCAGATTAAGTCTACAACCAGGCCATCAGATCTGGATCTGACATTCCAAATACATGCCAGTCCGACAGTCCGCTGATCGGTCCAAATTCATCACTACAGCTGCAACTGTAGGCACTGAATCCAGTTTCTCTAACCAAAACTGAACGTGAAATGCATAAGTGATGCGTTCATCCCTACATATGTCAACAGGGAAAACAAAGCCCATGCTAGACAAGTTGGGCTTACCATAACAGGCCACAGCTATATGTAAGCCCCCATTTAACCAGCTAAGCAAATTAGGCTAAAGCCCTTCACAAGCTAGGGAAGTTCAAAATCTGCATATCTTGAACAAAGGAGTATTCACAACAACTTGCCACAATAAATTGATATATCAGATCTCTCGAGTTCAGAAACAAATGCGACTAATGATCATCATTAAGTCATAGGAAATGCATAAAGGCTACAACAAGTATCATTAACAACACAGTCAACATAGGACTTGAACACACAAAATCCAAGAATAAATCATAGTTTCTGACAATTTAATGTGTTGACTAGATTCCAGTGAACATATTTTGCTGCAAAAGGTACCGGTCATCTCATGTAGCATTTGTCTTATCAAAAATCACTAACCATGAATGATCCAAAGCAATAAATCAGAAGCCCATTAGGATCTTAGGCTCATAAGATTACAGCGTATGGTGAATAATGGAACAAATATGCAACAGCGACCAGGATGATGCATTACTAGCCTAATTCACCAATTAAAAAACACACATTCTACTTCTGACAGAAGACAGATCACCCAGCAAAACCTACTTCAAAATCACTGCTAAAACATCCCAACTTTGCTACATTTGCGCATAAGTGTTACGCTACATATAACCCGAAGATCATATGAAGGATTCCCCAGCACAATTGTCACATCTAAAACATAGCAAATAAAACTATAACAAAAACAAAACCTAACATTTCTAATCAAATGCCATTCCACTTGAACCATGTCCACGCATTACACCAATTCATAGCAAACAATGCTCCCTTTGGGTGAAGCCAAGGCAAACACTAAGAAAATATGACAACGCAACCAAGAGCACAAACAAGACTCAACCAGGAAACGTATATATAATTCCAAACATATAACAACATGCTAAATTACTTGTCCAAACACAACATGAAACTCCAAAACAGAAACTAAGACCAGTTCACTAGCATAGCATATCGACCGCAGAAGGCCTACATGCTTCAAGTAAGAAGAAAAATTGAAGAGGTCGACGGATTATAGGGTACCCATATTCCTAATCGCCCTTGCGGCGGAAGGAGCATCCCTCGGTGAGCCTGGCGCGGCCTCCGGTCGGCTGGCACAGCACAGTCTGACAGTTCCCACAAACCACCACCGTCTGTGAGTGGCTAAACACAGTGGTGCTGCAACATCCATTAAGAAAACCCATTAATAATCCTTTGAAAAACGCCAATATCCTCCAAAAACAACAAGAGAATGACCTGAATCCGAACTCACATGTTGAAACATCCTTGGCATTTGACATCCTATAAAGCAGACCAAAAGAAGCAAATTTGGACGTGAGGACCAATGATCTAAATCAATGATTTGACTTTTAGGATGATAAATAAATCAACAAACTACCATGAAGAAGGAGTTGGGCGATTGCACAAGCCGCTTGAGCTTGTGCCGTCTCTTCTCGAGGTCGGCCGGAGGGTTTAGCAGATCGATATCATTCGGAAGAACCTATAGATCAGATTTTTAATCGAGAAAATTCAGATCAATTCAGAATACACGTACCAACAAATTACATTGAAATTCAGCATTCAAACGGATGAAAATCCACTCAAAAAAGCATCAGATTTCAACAAAATCCAAGCAATTTAATGCAACTCAAGAGCTGATCGAGAAACTGACCATCTTTGTGGGAGATTTGGAGGCTGACTGAAAACCCTAGAAATCGATTGAAGTCTGCCTGGGGCGGCTGTGAGGAGACTCACTTATCTTCAATGGTAGACCATTTTACAGCGGAGTGTTAAAAATCACTAGCCGTCGGATGATAGTCTAGGATGATCTGAGCTGTTGGTTGTAGGTGCATCTGGGATCCTCCACATGGTTACGCAGATTCTACGTGTGCCTCGACGGATACCCTGTTTAGCCAAATAGAGGCACGTGTCAAGCAGGGTTGCAGATTCACGCTTGGGTTCAATTTATTTATCATTAACTTGTTTTCAAATTAAATTCTAATTAGTAATTTTTTTTTACTTTGAATTCCTGCAATATGAAAATTCATTATTTGATACATTACACTTTCAAATATTTAGTTTGAAATGACGTCATTTTTGTTTGCACTAATTAATTTTAATTATAATTAAATTAAATTAGACACATTATTTTAAGGTGATATCATTTTTTTTAATTCCAAATCAAATATATTTTTAGAGTTCAGTAATTTTAACTTTTATGCTAAATTACACGCGATTTTCTAAAATTTTATAATTTTACAAAAAAACTCTTAATTTCAAAACTAAAAAAATATTTTTATTTATGAAAAATCAACCAAACAAACACTAAATTTTGAAATCCAAAATTTAAAAATTATTTATAATAAATAGATATAATTACCTATAAGTCCCTATAATTAGTCTTAATTACGTACAACCCCCTAAATTTTCGGAATTACCCACACCCTTCATTTTCGAAAATATTTATCCACACCCCTGATTGTTATTTAATCAAATTTTTTTCAAAAAATTCCGATTTTACCCTTGGTTATTTTTACAATTAAACCCTAAAAACTTATTTTTTTATATTTAACGCCCCGAAAATCAATTTTTTGCAAATAACACCCCAAAATTACTCCGATTTACAGAAAAGTCCTCGAAATTCGGATTTTTGCAAATAACCCCCGGAAATTATTCTGATTTACAGAAAAGTCCCTGAAATTCGGATTTTTACAAATAACACTCCGAAATTATTCAGATTTATAGAAAAATCCCCGAAATTCAGATTTTTGTAAATAACACCCCGAAATTATTTCGAATTATAAAAAAGTCCCAAAAGTTTCTTATAAAACCCTCTCCTTCCTACTGTAGCCCTAAGCCGAAGTGCTGCCGCCGCCGCCGCTCTGTCGCTCCCTGCACAGCTGCTGCCATCGCTGCCTCGCCGGCGGGGAGATCGCCGTCCGGTCGCTGCCCTGTGCCCCCCACGCCGCCACTGCTCTGCGCCGCGCCCCCCAGGCCGTCGCCGTCGCTGCTCAGCACAGCTACGTGATGGCTTGACACTTGCGTGGAAGAGGTTAGGCACCCCTACACGCTCTCATCTTCTATCACATAGACGAAGGCGCTCCTCGACTCTGGGATGCCCTGGTGGAGCTGAGACCCAGGCTTTATTGTGAAGCTGAGGTACATTGTTCGAGTGTATGATTCCCCTGCCGGCCGTCATCCACTGAAGATGATGAAGAATGACACAAACACAAAAAAGACAAAAACGCACATAGATTCATGAAAACAATGACAATGTAATCAACAAAAATATGAATCAAATACCTGAAAATCCCCAGCACTAATGGTGCCTTTGTGCCCAGCAAAATCCTCGTGAGTGAAGACTCCCTGGATCCATTGGCGATAAACTAATGATCGATATACAACATCTTACAGAAGAACAGTTCATTATTTTCAATAACCAGATACCAAAACAATTTTTGTCGGACCATCACTGGCTGGCGTCCGCGCCCGCGCGCCAGGGACGGAGGCCGAGGCCGGACGGCGCGCCAGACGGCCCACCAGCACGCGGGCGCGGACGGCCAAGCCCGAGGTCGTCCGCACCCACATGCCGGGGACGAAGGCCGAGGCCGTCCGCGCCCGCATGCCGAGGCCTCGGCCTTGGCCGTCCGCGCCCTCGTGCTAGCGAGCCGGCCTCGGCCTCCGTCCCCGGTGTGCGGGTGTGGACGGCCTGGGCCTTGGCCGTTCGTGCCCAGGTGCCGGCGCGCCGACCTCTGCCTCCGCTTCCGCTGCCGGCTTCGGCGTCGCCACTCTCGTCGTTGTCGAATTTCAGGGACTTTTCTGTAAATCGGAATAATTTCCGGGGGGTTATTTGCAAAAATCCGAATTTCGAGGACTTTTGTGTAAATCAGAGTAATTTCGGAGTGTTATTTGTAAAAAACCAAATTTCAGGGCGTTAAATATAAAAAATAAGTTTTTAGGGGTTTAATTGTAAAAATAATCGAGGATAAAATCGGAATTTTTTGGGAAAATTTTGATTAAATAATCATCAGGGGTGTGGGTAAATATTTTCGAAAATGGAGAGTGTGGATAATTCCGGAAATTACGGGGGTTGTACGTAATTAAGACTAATTATAGGAACTTATAGGTAATTGTCCCTAATAAATACATCATTTGAATTAAAAATCTAAACTTTGAAATTTTAAAATCCAATAAAACGAGCAGTCCTTTTATGCATATTGAGAAGAACAGAACAAATTGTACAATAAAAGCCAAGTATAAAATAGACGCATAAGCTGCATTTTAAGTCTATCTACATATGAACATGGATAGCTACAAACAGGCTAACAAAAAAGGCCAAGCAGCAAGCTCAGGAATTGCATTCTTTCATCCAGTGCCCTACCTTGCTGCAATTGAAGCATTGTGGACAAACGATTAACACAGTTGCTCATCCAACGTCCTTCATTGCCACATCTATAGCAGTTAGCGGGCCTTGGTTCACTTGGGGTTTCATCAAAGTGCAGCCTCCTCATCGGCGAAAGATCTTTTATAACGTCATTGGCCTCATTTGGTTCTCTTTCCGACGCTGATGGTGATGCAGGTTGATCTGCTGCATTGCATTGCATATTTTGTGGTATAATCCCGTTGTTAGCTTGGGTAGCTTCACCATTTGCTATTCCTGGATCGCTTCCCTTCTCATTTTGAGCTGGATGATGATCATGGGTTTCAAAAGATTTAGCTGGCTGTGCTGGACTATCAAGCTATTGGAAGAAATTGCATGCTCCATGTCCCTGAGAAACCCAAATATTTAAAGATATGCATAGAGATAGTAGCAAAAGAACAGGATATTGAGACACATTTTGAATCTAATTATCAAATAGAGAGATATATTGTTGATTTACTTATGTCTCGAATTTAAATTTTCGGTAGAGTCGTGATTAAATTAAAATTTATATTAGAAAGTAATTTAGTGAGTCTAATTCTTTTCTAAATTTGTTTCTTATTAAAAGACTTGGATTAGTAAAATTTTTATTTGAGTTATTCTTCTACTTTGACTCAAACTCAGTTAGACCACTTATATAAATATACTATTTATCTAAGAGTTTTAGAGTAGTGAAATAAAGAGACATATATCAAAACTCTCAAAACGTCCTACGATAGCTAAACTACTTAGTCTTTTGTAAGAATTGGTGATATTGGAGTTTCGCCTCTATTATTATAATATATTTTTTCTTCTCATTAATACAATATTCTTCGAATAGCCTTTGCTTATGGAGTAAGTCGTAGACCGAATTATATAAATCTCGTGTGTTGTTTTTCTTTTTTTTATTTTCTTCTTCTACATTGTGAATTGTAGTATATATCGAGATTAGTTTAATATGTCCATTAAGAAATTTGATATATAGAAATTCAATAAAAAATAGGGATTTCTTATTTGGCAAATAAGAGTTTGTGCAATCTAAGAGTTGAAAAATACATTAGAGGATATCAAGCCTGAAGATACAATAAAAAATACTTGAAAAAAATCAGAAGACTAATGCACAAAGTATAATCATCCTCAATCTCACCAATGAAATACTATATCTGTTTCTTAATGAAATATTACCTTCAGAGTTATGAAAAAAGTTTGAGAAACAATATATTAATAAGTCTATCTCAAATCAAATTTACTTAAAGTAAAAATTTTTCAATTTTCGAATAAAAGAAGGCACAAATATAGTTGATCATTTTAATATTTTCAATAAATTAGTCTTTCAATTATTAAACATTGATGTTAAAATTGAAGATGAAAATAAGATAATTATTTTATTATCGTTTTTACCTCCTCTTAAGAATATGAAAACTATTTTCATGTATGGTAAAGATTTGAAATTTGATGATATTCATGCTATCTTTCTATTTAATAAATATTTAAAAAAAATTAAAGGGATGTGTCACACTCAAAAGCATTGATTGTCAGAGGTCGTACCAAAGAAAAATAAAAAACAGGTTGTTTTAGATCAAAATCCAAAAAAAAAAAAATTTACAGGTATTGTAAAAAGACGAGATATGTAATTGGAGAGTGTTGAAAGTTAAAAGCAAAAAAAGAGAAAGAATCTTAGTCTAAAAATCAAGCCAAAGAACAAATATCAGTTGCTGAAGGGAGTTCTGATAATGATTATGTTTATATTTTCTCTATTAGTTCTGATTTTGATTGTTACCATGATACTTGAATTCTTAATTCTGATTATTCTTACCACATGTGTCCTAGTAAAAATTAGTTTGAAGACTACAAATCTTATGATAGTAGTTTAATTTTGATAGGTAATAACAATCCATACAAAACTGTTGAAATTGAAACAATTAAAATTAAGATATTTGATAATATTATTAGGACTTTTATTGACATTAGACATATTCTTGATTTAAAAAAGAATTTGATTTCTTTAAGTGCTTTGGATTTTATTGATTATAAGTATTTTGTTGAATATGGGGTTCTTAAAGTTAATAAAGACTCATTGATAGTGATGAAGGACCTAAAACATAACAAATTATATGACTTAGTAGGAAAAATCATTGAAAATGGAGGACAATTTCTCAGGTTTCTTCTGATATGACCCACGTATGACATGTGTCTCGGTCGTATGAGTGAAAAAAGTTTAATTGAGCTCAACAAAAGAAAATTATTGAAAGGCCTTAACTCATACAAATTAGATTTCTATGAGCATTATTTTTATGGTAAACAGTCCAAGGTAAAATTTAATACTAGTACTCATTGCACTAAAGACTTAATTGATTATATTTATTCTGATGTGTGGTACTCTCCTATTCCATCAAAATCTTGTGCTCGTTATTTTGTAAATTTTATTAATGATTTTTTCAAAAAAGTGTGAATTTATTTTTTGCATTACAAAACCAAAGCATTTTCTGTTTTCAAATAGTGAAAAACTTCAGTTGAGAAAAGGACTGGTAGAAAAATCAAATGACATAGAAGTGATAATGGTAAATAGTACAAATCAACAGAGTTTCTCAAAATTTGTGAAGATGAAAACATCAAACGCCACTTTACCATCACAAGAAAACCTTAACAAAATGATATGACTGAAAGAATGAACAGAACTTTGTTGGAGAAAACATGTAATATGGTCAGTGCAGCTAATCTTAATAAAGATTTTTGGACAAAGCAATTAATATAGCATGTTTTATTATGAATCACTTTTCTCAGACAACCATTGATTACAAAATTTCTGAAGAAATATGGACTGATGAATCTGCAAATTATTCTTCTTTAAAGATTTTGGCTGCTCTGCTTATGTGCATGTCGTCAAGAATAAGTTAGATGAAGTCATAAAACCAAAACAAAATTGGTTAAAACCGAAACGTTTTGATTGATTTTTCAAACCATGGTTTTTTTCACTCCTAGCTTTGATAGAAAGTGATCACCTTTTTACTTTTATTATGCGTTTATTTGTTTCGTGAAATTTAACATTTTAAATTTTAATATTTATTATTTAGAATTTTAAAATTTTAAAAATTTTAAATTCTAATAACCATAGGATTTACTGATTTTTCAAAATTGATCAAACTTTAAAATTCTAAATTTGAGAATTTAGGATGTGAGATCATGTGCTAAATTGTACGGTCTACGTTTAGATATCATATTATCTTAAATATTTTTTTTTTACCATCATTCGATTTTTTGTATTTTCAATTGATTTTCGCAAAGTTAGTTTTTTCTTTGAATTTTTGAAATAAATATTTTTTGGTTGTTTGTTAGAATTTCTGCTAATTTCTTTATATTTTTAACTTTCTGCACCAACACATGATGGTTGATACTGAATGAATGTTTGAAACAAAATGTCTTGCATATGTAATTTTTCAAAATTTTAAAGTATTTTTTTCATAAATGCGAAGTCAGATTTTTTGACTACACAATTTTTTAATATTACAAGTAAAAATTTTTTGAGATAAAATTTATTTTTATTTTTTTTCAATTTACACTCAAGTTTGACTTTTTTTATTAGTGATTTATACTCAGAATTCTACTTATCAATGTGTAGCAACTCTTATTGTACAATCTAGCAGTTGAATGTAAATACCAACTTGAAAATTTTAATTTGAAATATATTCTTCTTTGTAGGTTGGTAATATACTAAATCCATTGTTGATCATCATGCTTATTTTCATAACAATATTATTTCATGAATCTTTTGTTCTAAATTTAATGGGATAAAATGTTTTAAAGTTAGCTTGAAATATGTATCTTAAGCAATTTACACATATTTAAATTTATTGATTTTGTTATGCTCTTTATATCTCTCTTTGAAGGAAATTTTGCTAAATCATCTCAATTTTAGTTTAGGCTACATAAATGAAGGACTAATCTTGAACAGTTAATAATTTGAATAGAAAAAGTTAAACATAATTTTCATAGATGAACTTGACAGGAAAGAAATTATTGATATGATTTTACTTTTTTCTTGAAAAAAACAAGTTTTTCTTTCTAACAGAAATTATAATGAGAAAAAAAGCTTATAATAAATACCAAAATTATTGTATTAATTTTTATGACATTGAATTATATGAGGTTACTTAAACTATGATATGTATTTATTTTGCATATTTTTTTTATAACTTTTATAATTTATGCACGATGAAGATATTATTTAGTTTTTAAATTGATATGTAGTTACAAGTGAAAGTAAAAATAACTCATATTTTTTATATATTTATATATATAATTTGTCATATCATGATTTAAATTTATTTTTTTAAATTTATTAATTAGAAGTTCAATCTATTATTAAGATATCAAAGTTTGATATTATTTAATATAATATTTTATTTATTAATATCATATAAAATAAAATATTAAATAAATTTGAAATGAGGTAGTCTCATTGCACAAATTCTGTAGTGATTATATTATAAAATTCTAATCAAACAAATACAAAATTTATAAATCTAAAATTTACAAATTCAACAAAGTAAAGACAAAATTTTAAAATTTAGAATTTGTATGTTCTATAAAATAAATACATTATCAAAATTTTTAAATTTAAAAATTCTAAAATATTAAAATTTTTTAGAATTTTAAAATCTCATAAAACAAATAGAAGTTATATGTAGTGCAGAGTGGGTTTTTAGGTGACACCTATATTCTTCTAAGTTTCAGTTGTGGAGATTGGGCATATGCTTTATTTTTGTGTGTTATTTGTCAATGTAGAAATATGACTACTTGGTAGGGGTGAGCAAAAAAACTGAAAAATCGGTATACCGAACCGTACCGGTTGAGAACCATATCGGAAAATTGATTTTCAAAACAAACCGGTAAAATTCTGATTCTTAAATTTAACAGAATCGGAAAATCAGTTCTGATTCCGGTTCTAGATTATATGAAAAACTGGTGAACCGAAATCGTATCAGTTATACCCCTATATATATATCTTCAACTAAACCCTAACATTAATTCCTGCACTCGCAACGACGCCGCCTCGCCCTCGCCCTCGCCCTCGCCCTCGCCGGTCGTTGTCAGGCTCGTCACTTGCTCCGATCTCGTCGTTACTTACTCCGATTTTTTCTCCGTCCATTGCTAGAGCAGCGATATCACTAGAACAATGATCTACTCTGATATACCAGTTTTAGAACCGATTTAGAATCGAAATCGAAAAAACCAATTCTTTATCTAAATTGGTACGATTTCGGTTCTTAATTTTTTAAAAACCGAAATTCAGTTATAATTTTAAAATATCTAAAATCGATGCGATAAACCGATTTTACTCGCCTCTACGGTGTGGTGGTTAATTCTCATCATTATCCTATGAAATAAATAAACAAAATTAAACACTTTGTTGGGTAGCGGTAAATGGGATGACAAAGGGTTGGCGGTGGCGATAGCACAAAATGTGGACACAGCAAGGATTTGCCAACAGAGAAGCCCTTGCAACTACCATCTCTTCCCGTAAGGCGACTTTCTTCAGTGGCTCAAGGTCATCCCTATCGACAAAAGGGGAAACTTCCATGAATTTCATCAATGTGCATGATATTTTTCTTGATCACGATCGTGACTCTCTAAGTTTCTCAAGAATGCTTTTTTTCTGGGCTCTGAATTGCCTGGCTATGTTTTCTCGATTGACAAAGATTTTCTCTTTTATTAGATAATATAACTTGGGAAGCCTGATGGACCAACTTGCCACACAGGGTTAGAGACTTGCTATTATTCATCAGTTTCCGATCAATTGGAGGACAAGCAGGTATGCTGGTTTTGTTGGCATATTCGTAGAGTTTTTGCTGGGATTTTTTTGATGATTATGGCATGTTAGCGGAGATGGTTAGTGGTGAGAGTGATTTATGATGGATTGACAAAGCTTGGTTGGCATCCACAAACTCTATGCTCTTTAGAAACAACAATTTCTCAGCGTAAAGATGAAATAGAGGAGGCACAGACTGAAAAGCCATCATGGACAAAGAGACTACTTGTTGACAAAGAGTTGCTTTGCTCTAGAGTTAGGTAAGCTTATCTTTTACTGAATTCCTGTGGATCCTTGTCTAGAGTTTGTTCCCCCCTGAACCTGAAATGCATCTAAACTATAGTGTACCATGGTGGCTGGATTTGCGTCTAATTAAACAAATTCTCAAACTTTTTTCACCAGAACTGGTTATTATTGCTGATCTGATTATTGATATGCCAGAGGAAGTCAAAAAGTGTTGTTTTCCAATATCTGAACCAACATTAGGGTAAACAAGATAACATGTCAAAATTTAAAAATTACGCTTACTGTGACGTACGGGTAACCCTTTGCATGAGTGACAATCCATGCCTGGAAGTCCGTCTTTAGTGAGATTGGTTAATTGGTGGCTTACAGATGGGAATAACAAGAATTGATGGCTGGCCTTCTCTTGAACCCTTTCTCTTGACCATGCTCCCTTCTCCATTCCTTGCACCAGTTTGTACCTTAAGCAACCAAAATACTTCGTACCTTTTGTTGAATCCCACATGTTGTCATGACTCTGTTCCCACTTCTAGCCTCATAGACCAGTGTTGTTTCTTGAAAGCTTAGCATCTGGACTGCAGCATATGACATTTTTGCTATTAGACTGATTCTTATTTCTCAGGTTGGTAACTTGGTGTTGGTATTATTCATGTTTTACCAAAAAAAAAAGGTATAATCTATGTTTTTCTCTGCCCAAACCATCAGACTGGTTTTCCGTGTTATCTTGGAAAGAAAAGTCAACTACTTAAAATTGCTGCTAAATTTAGACTTGGTTTTGACTGTTTTATGTGCAGAATGACCACAACAATGTTCATTGAGACAGTTCTAGAATAATTTCACCAAATTGAAGAATATGCTACTCTTTGTGTTATGCTAACGCTCCTCATAAGATTTTATTTCATGAAGGAGCATATCAGTGACAATTGCCTGTAACCAAAAGGATATCCAAGCTCTAAGAATTTGGCTCCTTTTCTTGTTTCATATTCCCGTTATTATGCAGAGAGGAGGCAGGAGAACTTGTCCAAACTCTTCTTGAAAACGAAGATCGGTGGAGGACAGCATCAGAGATGGCAGATTTACTCTACCACGCAATGGTGCTGCTCAAGGTGAAGGATGTGAAAATGGAAGTGGTCCTTGGGGTCCTCGGGAAAAGGTTTTCTCAATCAGGGATTGAAGAAAAGGACAACCGGAAAAAACCTGCCAATCCAACCTAGAAAAACGTATCCGTGCCCTATCCCAAATTGAGACTCTTGTTCGATCTGTATCATTAATCTCTTATTTATCTTCGAGATTTATTTTCCTTGTAGGTCATTCTTATTTATCTGACAGTTGCTTTTACATCAAAATTTCCTTATAAACTGGGTGTATATTCTAAATCTATTTTCAATACGATTCATTGAACTCAGAACTTGTGCTATGTTCACGTAGTTCTCGTTCTGCAATTTGCTTGCACGTCTCAGATGCACTCCCACTCGATATATATAACATAATAACTTGAGCTCCCTAACACCTCGCCTACTTCCATCAATCAGGCAGCCATGGCCACAACCATGAAGCTCGGCGTGCTCCTGGCTCTACTCCTGCTCTGCAGGGTTTCCCCTGGAGCCGAGGGCAAGCCGGTCTCCGGGCTCATGGAGTGCTTGGCGAGTTGCAGTGCTACCGTGATCTCCTGCATGATGGAGTGCGCTGCCAAAGGAAGCATTGCACCTACATGCATTTCCAAATGCGCGGGGGCCAACGTCGGCTGCTTATTTGCCTGCGCCGCTCCTTCTACCCCTTCTCCGCCGGCGACCAACATGAACCCTTGATTCTATAGGATTTCGTCTATTGCAAACGCTATGTTTCCAGATATCTACGCAATATGCAACAAGCTCGACCGCGTGCAACAGTCATGATGATTAACGTACTAATCACTGTATATGACATGAACGAGTATGTGTGATCCTCATTTGCAAATTGTCCTGTCTTTCTACGTTGGAATAAATATACATGAAAAGTAGTAAAACAATCGATGCGGGATACGTATGGCATGAGACAAAATTAAATGGAAAACAAAATGATCACATCCTATTTATTTATCCATTTTCTTAAGCCATGAGAGGTAGGTTGTCCCATCTTCGCCAACTACATTTCCGTTAGCATGCTTCTGTCAACCGCGAGTATAATTCTAGTTTTATGACCGAATTTATTTATAAAAAATACTTTATAATATATATATATATATACCTACTTGTAGCTGCGTCCAACACTGCATAATGAAATAAACGACTCCAAAAGCCGGCCAACGTGATGGGAAATCCCACCTTCTTATCAAAAATAAAATAAAATAAAATAAAAAAATAAAAAAAATTGTTGTGATAGTTTCGATGGTACCACTAGTTTGCATGTTTGAATCTGAAGAGGATCTGCCAGACATTAACTACTTGTCGACTCGTGTTTGCATACACCTTCGTTTTGTTCCTAGTGCACCGGACGTCCTATGTTAACCGAAATTGTACAGAACAACAATAGATAAAGAAGTGCATTTACTTGTTTGGGTTAGAAAAACAATCAACTTAGTAAATACAACCACCAAATTAAATTAATTTAGAAATTCATGTCGTATGCTATTTTAGTAATTATTTATTTTATATGTCAATAATAATTACGGGTGTAAATAAGCTCGACTCGCTTGATATCGATATCATTTGACTCAATTTCGAAATCCGACCTCGAGCAACTCAAGCTTAGCTCCACTGAGCATGAGCTCAAACAAGTTGAGCTTGATCAAGCCAAACCGAGTTCAGTTTAAATTTAAATTTAAACAATTAATTATAATAATTATTTTAAATTAATTTATAATAAAATATTTTTAAAAACTTAATATTAAAATGATGAATTAACATGATATTTTATAAAAAAAATACATTAACTATATTATCACAAATAAATAATTAAATATTATATATATATATATATATTTTAAAAAAATAAATGAGTTTTCAAATTGAAAATGAATGAGTCTAACATCAGTTGAAGCTGCTTGTAAGTCGCAAATCAAATTGACATCTTAATAATAAGAGATCGATGGTCTAGTGCATATTTTAGAAAAGAAAAAATTATACAATTCCCTATAATAAAAGATAGCGAAGTGAAGTTATTTTTATAGGGAGCACAATTGACTATTTTAACAACAAGCAACACTAGTGATTTTATCCATAATTATATTACATATTGGAAACTAAATATAATTTATTTTTTTGTAAAATATTGATAAAATAAATTTTTATGTATACCCTTGAAAACCCATGAAAGTCGCTATAAAACTCCACAAATGTATTTTTATGAATGTATAAATATTATCTTTTATTACTAAAATTATTGATTGCGCATGAAACATGAGCCATATTTAAGTAAACAATCAGAAAATTTCAACAACGGTAAGTACAGAATATTTGTATAAAATACATTATGAAGATAGGATAGACGTATACATGTTTTTTTTTTGAGATAATTACTTATAAGTTCATGTAATTAATCTTAATTATACACTACACTTCAGCTTAGCTTGATATTTCCTGAATTTTCGCAAACAGGCGACAAGTCCATGAACAACAAGAGGTACATGTATGTGACGGAGGACATACTGAAGGAGAATCCCAACATGTGCGCCTACATAGCCCCCTCCCTCGACGCCCGGCAAGACATCGTCGTTGCCGAGGTGCCGAAGCTAGGGAAAACCGCGGCGGCCAAGGCCATCGAAGAATGGGGCCAGCCGAAGTCACGCATCACCCACCTTGTCTTCTGCACCACCAGCGGTGTCGACATGCCCGGCGCCGACTACCAGCTCACCAGGCTCCTGGGGCTCCCGTCCTTTGTCAAGGGCTTCATGATGTACCAGAAGGGCTGCTTCGCCGGCGGTACCGTGCTCCGCCTAGCCAAGGACCTGGCGGAGAACAACCGCGGCGCCCAGGTATTGGTCGTCTGCTCGGAGATCACTGCCGTCACATTCAGCGGGCCCTCCGAGACTCATCTCGACTCCCTCGTCGGGCAGGCGCTGTTCGGCGATGGGGCAGCGGCGGTTATCGTCGGCGCCGACCCTGACACCGCCGTGGAGCGTCCCCTATTTGAATTAGTATGGACGGCGCAGACAATACTACCGGACTCCGAAGGCGCCATCGACGGCCACCTCCGAGAAGCAGGGCTCACCTTCCACCTGCTCAAGGAAGTGCCGGGACTGATATCCAAGAACATAGAGAAGAGCCTGAAGGAGACGTTTGAGCCGCTGGGAATCCACGACTGGAACTCGATATTCTGGGTGGCGCACCCTGGGGGGCCATCGATACTGGACCAGGTGGAGCGGGTGTTAGGGCTGAAGGAAGAGAAGATGAGGGCGGCGAGGCGGGTGCTGGCGGAGTATGGGAACATGTCGAGAGCGTGCGTGCTGTTCATCCTCGACGAGATGAAGAAGTGGTCTGCGGAGGAGGGCCGCGCCACCACCGGCGAGGGGCTCGATTGGGGCGTTCTCTTCGGCTTTGGGCCCGGCCTCACCGTGGAAACTGTCGTGATCCACGGCGTCGCCTTTGCGGGCCGTTAGTTTGTGTGTGAGCGTCTGCTATTCGTTGTTGTGTGCTGTGTTGGTCTCGTGATCTATTCGTTGTTGTGTGCTCTGTTGAATTGTTTCGTCCTCGCCGTCGACTACGTCATCTCCTGCGAGATATGGCATGTCGGGCGAGCTTGGGCAGCAAGCTCGCGCGGGGAGCTCGCCGGGGGAGCTGGCCGGGCGTGCTCGCGCGGCGAGCTCGCCGGAGCTCCCGAGTTTGCCGGGCGAGCTCATGTAGGTAGCTCGGGCGGTGAGCTCGCTCGGCCAGCTCCGGCGGCAAGCTCGCGCAGTTAATCCGGGATACAAGGACATTTTAATCATTTACTAACTATAATTTAATTAAATTAAATAATATTAGTTTAGTCAAATTTTTGGTATTTAAATAGTAGCATGGTCCGGAAGGATCTTAGGCTTGACCTCCAATCAAACGAGGCCTAAGTGGATACAGTGAAAATTATTTATTTCGTTGAGTGTTTTATGTAAAAGTGGCAAGATTTTGAAAAAAATTATTTAGGGCGTAAATAAATTATGATTTACATTTATTATGCTTCAGACTATGTGAATTATTTTAGATGTTTATGATTTTTATTATTAGTGTATTATGTGGTAAATAATTTGTTGAATAGATGTTTGATATAATATGTATTTCAAAATCAAAATAAAAATTTTATTTTTGAAAACTTGTGAAATTAAGTTATAGTTATTTATTTTTATTATAAAATTATATAAGAATTAGAGAAAATTTTTATTAAACGTCTTTAAATACATCTATACTCTAATTTATGTAAATTTGTAATTTTTTAAAATTTAAGATTTATATTCATATATTTTGAAAAATTATGGATATTAATTTTGAGGTATTATTTTTATATAGGTGTACTTAAGTATGAACTTGTATATTTATGAAGCCTTATGGGGCATGGGTCTCGTAAGCATGCAACGATGTTGCATGCCAACTCCCCAAATTTCGGATTTGGGACACATTTCGTTTGATCTTGGTGATTCTCGGATGTTTTTTATTGGGGAAGAAATAAAAGTTGAATCTTTGGGTGTAAGCATAGAGGGTTTCTAGAGTTGAATTTGGTTTTGGGGAATTGGGTGGAGGAGGACATCAAAACTTTGGATGAACTGTGAACAAAAGCCCTGGCGTTCATCTTAGATTTGGTATCTACTGATCTCCTTGATTATAATCGTTATCGAATCTGGCTTACGGTATTGTCTTTTGGCCCTTGCTTTTCAAGTTTTCTAGTGATTAGCAGAAAAAGAAATGAACTTTTATGTGATTTGATTTCGATGTTTATCTGGCTTTGCAATTTGCATTGCCTCCTCTAGGATGGGAATATATGATTAAACCAATCATTTTCATTCTGGAGAACTATTTGTTTTACAAGTTGTGAGGTTCATTGAGGACAAAAATGGGATGATTATCTAATTGAGTTCTGAAAGTAGTATGGACAAGAGTAGTGAAATCTATAGTGAGTGTTAACCAGAAAATAATCAATGATAATTATGGTGGATTAATTTTGAAAGGATTGTCCTTAGCCAGAGGCTAGCTCTCAACAAAGATCTTTCATTTATATTTACTAGTGTAGGCTGTATGAGCTTATACATGAGCAGAATCTAAAGAAACATCATGTTAATCAGAACATTATTCGGTGTCTAGCCGTTGATTATGGTGCAGTTTCGTTGCGATGGTTTTGTAGTCTACACTTGTTAGAAGGTTCCTGTTTGTCACACATACAAAAATGACATTCCCTGTGGAATACGCTTTACATGTGTTGCCTCTAGGTGCAACGATGTTTCAGGGGCAGCCTTGTCGGCTAAAATCCTTGCTTTGGAAATACTAGGCTTATGATCCAGGTGCCTTTGTCTCCCAAATTAACCTGAGTAACAAGACCAACTCATGACCAACATTTTTATTCATGTCAAAGGCTGGGGTTTACTAAAATGCGAATGTGCCAAATAACTATGAGTTTAACTGTTCAGGGTATGGTTGAAGTCAGGCGCTAAAACATGGTATTTGTCATCTTAATAAGGGCCTATGTCTGTTCATTTCGAGTCTTCTCATTGTATCTTAAAAGTTTAACCTGTGGGGCTCATGATAGTTAAGAAGATAATCGATTTAATCTCCCAACACCTTGGCCTTCTTTTGTGCTAAGAAGACTATAACAAGTATGGGATTTTTGAGGGTTAGCAATGCAGGCAAAACTAATGACATCATCAGGCAAACTAATATGAAATGTTATACAATAATCTACTATTTCCTTCTGAATATTCCATCTATTTGTAATTTGGGAACTTCTGAACGGATTTTCATAATCCAAGAATTAAGTTCTATTGAAAACTATAACATTGTAGCAGTTTAGTCATTTGGAAGTCATTGATATTATGCCATGAGAAAGCCTAGCTTCCTTCAACTTGCTTGAGATAACAAGAGACATAGGACTTGTTCTGCTTGGTTTTGGACTGAAAATCCAAATCCTGGACAAGGGGGGTTGAATTAGGCAGAAAAAATTGTTTCTTCCCATCTGGACAAACTTCACCCTTTTAGCATATGTGAATGATAATATTAAGGAAGGTAAAATCAGCCATCGTGAAGACATTGTATCTTGGTTGGCATCTGGTTGTTGTGTGACTTAGTATGCTATTGTTAGGGCAATTGCAGGGTATATGTGAACTTTTTTGAATGGGTAGATGCATTGCTTGAACCAGACTCTACAATAAGTGGTACTTCCATGAACTTAAGAGAATGAAATTGTTCAGGGTATAGATTATCTGTTGAGAAATTATGAATTTGGAGAAACCATGAATTGGTGCATTTTCAACAAGAAATATGTAAAATTCAATTGTATCCACGAGGACTTCATTGTAATTCTTTATCTATCTTATAGGAAAAATCAGATTTGTGGAAGTGGCTTGCTGGCCAGAAGCAACCACCCGAAGCTGTAAGCAACAATCCTATATAGATCTCCACACTCAGATGCTATCCTCCCGCAATTCCTTTTACAAATTATGAATATTCAATGTAGGTTTTGTAACTGTCCACTACTCCGTAACAGCTCATTACTCGAACCCATAATTCAATAATCGTCTTTATTTATAGATAGTAACCACTCACTAAACCTTCACGGATCGAGGACTTATTTAGGAGTGAAGAGAGTAAAAAAATAATCGTTGTAAAGGCTCACAAAATGGTGAGAAATTTTGGGACGATTCTCATTGAGATTCGAGGTAGGGTACTTTTATTTTTGTTCGTTCTCTCTTTACTTTTATTCCAAAGACAATTTTATGTTGAATAATTTATAAACCTAATGACCCTCGTGAGATTTAGGAGGATGATAATAATATAGATTTAAGAAAAAACTTGTTAAAAATTAAATATGTACAAATTTTGAAATATTACACGGATATAAACATATTTTGGGAATAGAAAAATTAGAGGGTTATCTCTGCCAAATTTCCGTCCCTCTCCGCAGAACAGCGAGAGTTGTTCACTGGCGACCGGTAGCGATTCGAGAGCAGGGCGGCCGGAGTGAGACGGCTGATGCTGGCGACGTGCGGCACCGCTGTGCGCAGGCATCACGTGCAAGCAGCACAAGTGACTGCGTGTGGCGTGGCTGCACGCGACCCAGCGGCAGCGCGGCTCCAGCATGAGACCCGGCGTTGGCGCAAATCCAGCGCGTGGCACGGCAATGGAAGCGGCCGGTGGCGCACACAATGCCGCAGTGCGCGGGCCGGATTTCAGCCAGTGTGTGGCTGCGCGGTACGCTAGCGCACGGGGTAGTGCAGGCCGTGCAGGCTGCGCTATGCGCCAGAGGGTGAGGCAGCGCAGGCTGCGCAAGCTGCGGTGGCGCATGATCCGACACGATGGCATGGGTCTTTCGATGACCGGAGGCGGTGGCGACCCAGGGGAGGCAGTGGCACTAGTGACGGCGGCGGCGAATTAGGGTTAGGGTTTGATGGTGAGTTGAGGAGGGGGAAGAAGAAGAGTTTAGGTTTAATTTAGGATTGGTTTTGGTTTAGGTTCTCGTTTGGAGTTGGTTTGGGTTGAGCTTTGAGTTAATTGGGTTAGTGATAATATAGGTTATTTAGGTTAAATCAAATAATCTGAATTTATAATTTGATGGAATTAGATTAAAAATTTAATTAGTAGCCGATTAGACACTTAGAGGACTTGTTGGTTCTAAATTGAGTTAATCAGTTTAATTCATTGAATTTATTCTTGGATTTATAAAATTGATTAGAGATTTGAATTGAATATTGATTAAAAGTTAAATAAGATCATAATTAAGGGGCTAAATAGATAATATATTCTATCTGATTTAATATGATTTGTGATCGAGTTGACTAATTTCTGTTGTTTGGTAATCTCAACTCGATATTTATTGTGGCTAAGTCTTTGTTATATTGCGAACATATGCAGTAGGACTTTATTTGGCTGGTACTAGTCAGTGATTCCCTTCTTCGGTACGGGATTAGCAAGACTGTCAGATGTGACAGTAACCAATCTCCTGAGTTGTAGAGGACGTGAATCGTTGTGTGACTAGACGGGATCATCACTCCATCAGCAGTTGAGAGTGCAACGTAGTATGACTTTGCTTGGTAGGGGGTCCGACTACACCCTTATACTGTGCCCGATCTCCTAAGTTCTAGGGGACATAATCCGTTGTGTGACTAGACGGGATCACCACTCCATCAGCAGTTGGGAGTGCAGTGTGGTATGACTTTACTTGATAGGGAGTCCAACCACACGCTTATATTATGGTCGGTCTCCTAAGTTCTAGGGGACGTGATCCATTGTGTGACTAAATGAGATCACCACTCCATCAGCAGTTGGAAGTGCAGCGTTATATGACTCTATTTAGTAGGGGGTCTAACCATACTCACAAACTAATTTACGTGTAGGTTGGTTTGACCCTGCTTGGTGGGGGGTGCAACCATCTCCGTAATATCAGTAAAGGAGTCCATAGTCACTGTCCCTAACCGTTGGCTATTGTGGATGTGATATCTTTGTTGATTCATTTCTTACTGTGGATGTTGGTTTATCTAATCATCATTGTCATTGTATTGTTATTGATGTTACTGTTGTTAATTTTATTATTGTCTTCTATACATTGACCTCTCCTACTGTTTGGAAGAGCTAACTCTCTACTGAGTATTCTTGGCTCACCTCTTAACTCTCCTCATTCACAGGAGAGTAGTTGATAGACACAAGTGGCAACAGTAGCAGTGCACACGCGCGGGATTACTTTTGGAACTACTTTATTTATAGATTATTTTATTTTCTTATATAGAGAACATTATGAGAAATTTGAGTATTTATTATTGAACTATTTTTCTTTAGGTTATCTAAACAATATTTACATTAATATAATAAATCTTAATTCTGTGTATTCTGTAAATTTTTTTTTATATGTTGTTCACTTTCGTATTGTGGTTCAATCAGATGATAACAAAAGTGTTACAGGTTTTTAGTGCTATTCAGTCCAAGGTCACGGGGAATCTGTACAGCCATGCTGCCCCCGAGACTCGAGCACATCCTGTCAGCTGTGAATATGGGGATGGGATGATAAGCAAGGACTAGATGGCCCAAAATGTGAGAATCGATGACAACAAAAACTTTGTTTGGTATCACATCTTAAACAAACTCTTGCTTGCGAATTGAGAGATGACATAAAGTACTCATGCATGAATCCTTGGTTTTCTGTAACTCCCACCAGTGATCTGCAATAAAATTTCACACCTTGGATCTATTTGGGATATCTTTTTTTCCAATAAACCTGTTCTTGCTGCCCTGATTCCAAGATCCAATCTAGCAAAATAGCTGCCAAACTAGTGTACACTATCTTGATGGAATTGGAACTTTGTATCTCTTTATGGAGTGTAAACTTAAGAACACCACATTCTAGGTTGTGATATTTAGTTCCTAATGGCGAGGGATTTTGGTAATTTTTCTGGCCTGATTCAATAAATTTAGTCATTATTCTGATAACTCCTAAAGAGTGCATCAAAGTTTTGTTCAGCAAAAATCACACTGTTTAAAACCATCAATCTATGTTATCAATTATCGACAAACACCAGTTAACTTGACCCAAATATGTTAGGCCCTACTTCTTGCATTTTTGGGCTGCAGCTGGGCCTTGGATTTATATTTCTTTTTAGATTTGAATAGATCTGGTTTGGAGAATCCACTCTGCAATTGCAGTAGTAATATGAAGGCACAAGCTGCATGATATCTAGAGTACCTTAAGCTTGTCAACTAGATTCCATAGTGCCTGAAGGACATCAGCTTTCTGTTTTTTGTGGGGTATTTGAAATTTACGTCAACCTTTCATCTTTTACTATAATGAGGTAGTGGAAATGTTGGAACTTCCTTTTCTTTAGTGCTTCCCATGATATACTGCATTGACCTCTTTGACATTTCAATCAGAAGAACCCTAATATACAAAGTAACTAGACTGAGAGAAAATAGAAGCGACTTCACTTAAATTTTAAGCAATTGCCCATCCACATATTAGAACTAAAAGTTGGTCTAAATCTCTTCAAACAGGTACTAGATTTTTTTGCCCTAAGTAAATTATTTCAAACTTCTACACTTATCTTCCATGGTGGAGATTGGATTTGAATCTTTTTGAGTGAATTTATGGTTTCATACTGTATCTTTCATTAACCATGATAAGAAAAATTTCTGTACAGCATAAAGGACAAACTACCATAGAAAAAGAATTGCTCTTAAGTGAAATAAATCAGGGAAAAGGTATGGAGCATAACCCTAAATAGGAATTTGAATATTAGGTTAGGGGCCATCTGAGTGGAAATATTCTTTTGATTGATTCAGGTAGTTGAGCTAACATGCATGTTTTGAGAAACAAAGGTCCTCCTCAGTCCAATAGAATAGACAAAAACGAAAGGTTTCCCATGTTAACAAGCCTCCATAGATTTATACTAAGACACAGCATAAAACACTAGCCATGACACCAAGCCTACTCATCTGGGTTTTTCTCTAGTGTGAAATAAACAAATATAGAACCCTATTTCTCTCCCCCAAGCTTCATAGTTTCAAAATCTCCCTGTGGTCCTTTTCATGCTTTCTACCACTAGAGATGCATGAAATAAACAAACAAGAAGAACAACAAAATCCTACATAATGTTGTGGTTTTCTTCCTGTAATAAATAAGGATTCCTCTTGAAATGAACCATGGAAGACCTTCAAGTTGAGGAGGTGGGTCCCTTATGTCTTTCATATCATATACTTGTTTTTAGTCCCATGAAAAAGAATCTTTTCTTGGTGAAAGAGAATTGGTGATATACATGGTGAGGGGGAGCCCACACAGTCACAGACATTCAGCTTGATTCCTGGCTTTTGCTCTCACTCTTGGGAAGACCTTGCTTTGGCTTCAGTTAAATTATAATGAATGCATCCATGGCTCCAAATTCCCATATCCTTCATTAAATGTTGTATGAATTTGATGAGAGATCTAAATAATTTCAGGGCTGGATGATAAATCAGAAGGAATTAGAGACGGAATCAATTTCTGATATTCTTTTATTGTTCTTTTAGTATTAGAGACAGAACTCTTGTATCTAGATTATATGTTGGATAACACAGGTCAAAACGAGCAATACATTGTGTGGAGATCCGGTAACTTTAGTTTCAGATATCTCATACACCGATGCAAATCTACATCTTGACAGCCATGAGAGCCTATTTGACTCTTACAAAAACTAAAACTTTAATGGTCCATATATGTAAATTGCCCAGTAAGCTTTTTGTTGCTCTCACTTAAATTGCTGAATATTCAGATTTGCAGGCAAAGGACAGATACACATGCATTGAACGTCTTACCATGTTTTTGTCGTAATTGTATCATGGCCCATGTTGCGATAATTTAGTCCAGTGCTCTGTATTCTCTGTGGACACACTTACCATTGGGAAAGGGCCCTCCTCTATTATTGTAGCCTCCAAGAAATAATCGTACTCCTCTGTAGTCTGTTGTGTCGTGCTGGGCATTGTGGACCAAGGTCCCCTGAAAAGTTGAGAGCCTTTCTGTTTCCAGTTTCAACCCTCTGTGCACTTGGACTCGAAGCCCTCTTTTGTGTTTGGATGGGATCATGTACAGCTTCCAAGCAGGAAACCCATGATGGGGGTCAAATTCACCACTTGCACAGAAAAAGGCACAAGAGCAAGCTGGTTTTTTTTTTTTTTTTACCGTTTTTCTAGATTTATTTGCAGTTATACCCCTAAAATTTTGTTTATTTATGGCCATCCCTAGGTGAACATTTTTTATAAAAATATATTATGTTTTTGAGAAGTTGATGAGTAAGCACACAAAGCTTGGTGTTGTACTTACAACTCTGTTTGAAACACGTTTTGATTTAAACTGCAGAGCTTATATTTCCTAGTTGTGGGAAACCATTGAAGAAGAATAAGAAAACAGAAACTTGATGAAAATGCAATAGCAAGGACATTTTGTTTGGAGAATTCTGTTCGAAGCACAGATACCCTATTTTTGCAATATTAGAGACATAAATGTAAAATTGTAAATTGCCAGGGGCATAAAAGCAATATAATATATTCTCTCCAATTTCTTGAGAATTTTCTGGGGATACGAATAAATGGTTCAATTTATATTAAAAACAGACTGCATCTAACATTGATTTTGTTGCTGCAAAATTTAAGAAATTATATCTAATCTTGTGTTGTGCACCCCACTTCGAAAAAATGAATTAAATTAGCAGCAAAATAAACGAAGCCGTCCGTAGTTCTGTCCGTCAATCTCGCCCGTCCAATCTTCCCCCGGGATTCGTGATATAATACTGTTTTTTACTGCGACCTATCCAATTATGGAAAGCCTCACCGTTCCACGCGTACGCTCCGTTACAAAACAAAATTTTATTTTAATCAACCTTATTTTTTAATTATTAATTATGATCTTTTTCACCATGCAATATTCATTAATTATTCAAAAATTTCAAAATTCACCCACCTTCTTCCCCTCACTCTCTATTCGGCCCACTTCTCCCTCTCCCTCCTCCGTGCACCACTCCACTCCGGCGACATCTCCGCAACGCTAGTACTCGCGGGCAAAACCCTGAATTTCATGCACTGATCCAATACACACCCCTTGTACTCCATGGCACCCCTCTTCCTCCTCCTTCTCTTCCTCCTCTCACTTTCCCTCTCCCTCGTGGCGGTGCCGGACCCAATCTCCGGCGATGAGGACGCCCTCCTAGCATTCAAGCGCTCCATCAGCTCCGACCCTTCCGGCCTCCTCTCCGCCTGGTCCCCTGCCGTCGGCCACCATTGCTCCTGGCGCGGCGTCTCCTGCGCCAACTCCGGCCGCGTCACGTCCCTTAAACTTACCAGCTCATTCCTAGCCGGAACCCTCACCCCCGTCATTGCTGATCTCACCGACCTCCGCTTCTTCGCCGTTCCCTCCAACTACCTCTCCGGCGAGATCCCCCCGGCGGTCGGGAAACTCCGCCGCCTCGAGCTCCTTGACCTCAGCAACAACAACTTCTCCGGCAAGATACCCTTCCAGCTCGCCACCCTCCCGGCCCTTCGAGTCCTCGACCTCTCCGCCAACTCCCTCTCAGGCGCGATTCCCGAGGCGCTCGTCGGTGGCTCCAGGCTCGAATCCCTGAACTTATCTTCCAACCATCTCGCCGGAAAAATCGCGGTAAGCTCTTCGAACCAATGCCGATTTCTTGTCCATTTGAATCTCTCAAACAACTTCTTGGTCGATAAGATCCCGCCGGAGCTCGGGAAATGTTCGAAGCTCCGGACTTTGTTGCTTAACGGGAATATTCTCGAGGGCCGGATTCCGGCGGAGCTCGGCCGGCTACCTGCTCTCCAGGTTCTCGACGTCTCGCGGAACAGCCTAACTGATAGAATCCCGAAAGAGCTCGGGAATTGCACGAAGCTTTCTGTTCTCATTCTCACTGATGTAGCCGACTCCATGATCAAATTCGGCAACGAGTTCAATTCTTTCGTGGGGGGAATCCCTCGGAAGGTCTTTGCCATTCCCAACCTCGAGGTGTTGTGGGCGCCCAGGGCTAATCTGGACGGCCGGTTGCCGGAATTCCGGCGAGGGTCATGCAAGCTGAGGACCTTGAATCTGGGACAGAACTATATAAGTGGATCCATTCCTGAATGGTTTGGATATTGTAAAAGTTTCTCATTCTTGGATTTGAGCTCAAATAACTTGCAGGGTTTTGTTCCTGTGAAGCTGGGAGTTCAGTGCATAGCTTACCTCAACTTCAGCCGGAACTCACTCTCTGGAACCCTGCAGGGATTGCCGGATATTGAGTGCCCGGAAAAAGTGTTTGATAACAACGGTAGTTCATCAATGGTTGCAGATCTCGTGGATTCCTATGCTGCGCTGCTTATCCAGTATTCTCTGGTTGGTAACTTACATGGATCAGTACTAAATCAAAAGCCTCTTGTTCTACATGATTTTAGTTGGAATGGATTCGTCGGGGAACTGCCTTCATTTTCAGTAGGATTTGCTGGCAGTGGTAACTCCTCATACGGTTTGCTTCTGAATAACAATGCATTCAATGGGTCATTCCCTGGTGAGCTTTTTCGATCATGTAGAGGTGCGAGCAACTTTGTGATGAACTTGAGTTCTAATCAGTTGTCAGGTGAGATAGGGATGTTTGCCGATTGCTGGCAGATGAAGAGCTTGGAACTGGCGGATAACCGGCTCGAGGGATCAATTCCCGCTGATATTGGTAACTTGAGCTTGCTGTCGTATCTTGATTTGAGGGGAAACCAATTGAATGGCAGCATTCCTGATCAGCTTGGGGAGTTGAATGTTCTACAAGAGCTCTATCTCAGTGGAAATCATATTTCGGGTGAGATTCCTGCTAAACTTGGTGGAATGGTTGCCCTCACTGTGCTTGATTTGTCGAAAAATTCTCTTACTGGAAGCATCCCTTCGAGTTTAACGAGTGCTTCTAAACTGGAAAAGGTTTTGTTAGATCATAACAAGCTTTCAGGAATCATTCCTCAGTCTTTCTGTAAGCTCATTATGCTTACCACTTTTGACGTATCCTTCAACAACCTGTCTGGCAGCATTCCAGCTTTTGAACATATAATTGGTTGTGATTTCTTCATGGGTAATTTGTTTCTGCAGCCATGTAAGAATGCTAACGCTTCGTCCCCCTCATCGCCACCTTCTAGTACCGGAACTCCAAAGTCAGGCAGTGGGAAAAGTAGATTGAAGTCCTTTGAGATAGCTGCTGTGGCTTCTGCCTCTGCTGTAGTCTGCATCCTTTTGGTGCTTGTTCTTTACGTCATTTGCGGCAAACGAAAGCTTCTTAGGATTGCTAGTTTAAGAAGAAAGGTTGTTGTGACTTTCACAGATGCTCCTTCAGAGCTGAGCTATGATAATGTCGTTAGGGCCACAGGCAATTTCAGCATCCAGAACCTGATTGGAACTGGTGGTTTTGGAGCCACTTACAAGGCAGAGCTGGTTCCAGGCTTCTTAATTGCAGTGAAGAGGCTATCCATTGGCAGGTTCCAAGGTCTAAAGCAATTCGATGCTGAAATCAGAACTCTGGGAAGGATTAGACACAAGAACCTTGTAACTCTGATTGGATACCACATGAGTGAAGCTGATACTTTTCTCATTTACAACTTCCTCTCCGGTGGGAACCTAGAAACATTCATCAATGATATGTCACAGAGAGATGTCAAGTATCCAATAGTGCATAAGATTGCTCTTGATGTTGCACAAGCTCTGGCTTACCTTCATTATTCCTGTGTTCCTCGCATAGTTCACAGGGACATCAAGCCGAGCAACATCTTACTGGATGAGAAGCTCAATGCTTATCTGTCTGATTTTGGTTTAGCTAGACTTCTGGAAGTGTCTGAAACACATGCTACAACTGATGTTGCTGGGACTTTTGGGTATGTTGCACCAGAGTATGCAACAACTTGCAGGGTCTCTGATAAGGCTGATGTTTATAGCTTTGGGGTTGTGCTTCTGGAGTTAATGTCAGGGAAGAGGTCTCTTGATCCATCATTCTCTGACTATGGGAACGGTTTCACCATAGTTGCTTGGGGTAGGTTGCTGATACAGGAAGGACGGTCTGGTGAGCTTTTCGTTCCCTCCTTGTGGGAGGCAGGGCCAAAAGAAAACTTGGTTTCAATACTCAGGCTAGCCTTAGCTTGCACTGTGGAATCGCTCTCTGTTCGGCCTTCAATGAAGCAAGTTGTAGAAACGCTAAAACACTTGAGGAGCTGATTACTGTAGTACATTCTGTTCTTTCATGGCAGCATACAAAAGGTCTGGAGCTAGTTGTCACCAGATGCCCCATGATCTAGGAGGCGGAGTCAAGAATGAAATTATCTCACACTCTTTCTAAATATCAAAGTTGAGGTACGATTGATTTGCCCTCTCTAACTTGGTATGCCTCAATTGTTAAGCTAAATAGTTTGAGATGAGTGAAAAATCTTCAATGCTACAAATAAACTTGGGAACCAATGAAGAGTAACTTTAGCTTCAAGAACGTACCAAAAGTTCCCTCTTAGAATTAGAAATTGGTGCTCAACAATGGCAAACTAGACAGGGTCCTTCAATATTCATAGTGTGGATCTATCGCTATAAGACCCGGTGGAGCCAGTGAGCCAATAGATAAGCAGTAGAACTGTAACTGACAGCAGTTGTTTTTAGTCCCACATCGACAAAATGTCAGAATTAAGACTGAGCTAAATATGATAACTGCCGTAAGCTCAACAACGGGGTTAGATAGACCGTGGGTCACAGATGCTCAGGGGCAATGAGGCCTACTGGTTCATTGGTTTCACCGGGCCTTACAATCGCTAAATATATTTTCTTCCATATAATGAATCTTGTCAGTGACTTATGCTGAAATAATCTTATTGCTGTCTGACAAGGAGCCTTATCAGATAAATTGGCATTTATGTGCTCAATCTTATTGATAGGAAAAATCTGTGCTCTTTTATCAATGAATTGTAGATACCATTGACTGATCTCCCTCGTTCCCACCACTGCAGAAAACAGATCTATTCCACTCTGCTAGCCTTTAAATGTCAAGCATGTGTTTGTGTATTTATACAGTTACAAAGCAATTTGCTTAAATCTTATACTTGACATGCTTGCTTTACTTTGATCTCTCCTTAATCCGACATACAGTTATGCTGCTTATACAACATCATTACTGCCATTTTGACACTGGAGAATCTTGAAAAGAAGAAATATACTTTTGCTTTGCTAGTACTTTGAGACATGCATTTCCAGTCGCATTTACTCATCGAAAATTCCATAAGGCATGAATATATCTATTTTTGAGTGCCCACTTGCAATAGTGGATTCAATAATGGAATTTTTATGCTCCTGCTGATAACAATCTTATTTCCTGTAGGCATCCAAACATCAAACTCCAACAGGGCTGGACACTTAACCATACTGCTGCTGCTTAAACACGAGATGACAAAACTCCTAAATCTCTTTTGCCAGATCTGACGTTTTTATTGATGCATCCATCTCATTTTGGTAATGAGTGCATTCAATTTTTTTAGCCAAATGAAGTGTGCACAGGAGTCTGCACGAAATGCTATCCTCTGGCTGGTTTATCCATCTAGAGGCCTAATTCTGCAAATGATCCAATCTTTCCTGTGCAGATGGAGAGAACCAAATCTAGTGATCGAATGTCCTAGAAATGCTTGTCAACTATTTGTTGAGCTTATTTCCTTGTGTTGTCCTTTCTCTTAGGGCAACATTTATGTATTCCAGCACAGATTCATGTCACATTAGACATGTTCCAGATCATCTTTTTTGCTCCATATGCATTTCTCAGTTTTATTTGAATTTCATTTTCAAGTTCAATCAATAAGATCACTGACATTAAGCAGTCCTTTGAAGCTGGCGATGCTCTCTTGACTGCGATTTATGTTATCACTGCAACTGCAGCAGCAGCAGGCAAAAAGATTGGTGCCTGCGCTGGTTATTTATGCAGCATTTTTCCTGGTGAAATGTGCTCGCGTGAATGTGAAATCGCTCACGTGAATGGTGGCAATACCTGAATGTGATGTTTTTTTTTCGCTCTGGTTACACGTGAGGAGTTGCCCAGACCCAATTTTAATAAGAAATCATCTGTCTTGTAGTAAATTTGTTGAAAATCATTTTTTTTCACTATTAACGTATTCATTTTTTATTATTTTATATTATAAATATGTAAAAAATTATTTAAATATTTAAAAATATGTTTATTTAATTTAATTTTATTGATTAAATTAATATTAAAAAAATTAATTTATTTTTAGGGGAAATTACCTACAACTCCCTATAATTAGTCCTAATTATCAACAACCCCCTATAATTTCTGGAATTATCCACACTCCCTCTTTTTCAAAATATTTATCTACACCCCCTTGATTATTATTTAATCAAATTTTTTCTAAAAAATTTCGATTTTACCATTGGTTATTTTTATAATTAAACTCTTAAAAAACTTATTTTTTATTATTTAACGCCCCGAAATTCGAATTTTTGCAAATAACACCCTGGAATTATTCAGATTTATAGAAAAATCCCCGAAATTATTGCGACGACGGCGAGGGTGGCAGCGCGTGAGCGGCGACGCCGGAGGCCGGCGGCGGGAGCAGAGGCTTGAGGCTGGCGAGCAAGAGCAGACGGTGGAGGTCGATGAGCGGGCGCGGAAACCGGAGGCCGATGCCGGTGTGCCGGCGTGCTGAGGCCGAGGCCGTCCGCCCTCGCGTGCCAAAGACGGAGGATGAGGCTAGCGCGCCGACACGCAGGCGCGGACAGCGGAGGCCATCTGCCCTAGCGTGCCGAGGACGGAGGCCGAGGCCAGCGCGCCAGAAGCAGGCGCGGACGGCCTCCGCCTTGGCTGTCCTCACCCGCGTGCCGGCGCGCCGGCCTCAGCCTTCGTCCCCGGCATGCGGGGGCGAACGGCCTCGGCCTTGGCCGTCCACACCGAGGTCGTCCGCACCCGCGTGCCGGTGCACCAGTGTGCCGACCTCGGCCTCCGGCTTCCGCGCCCGCTCGCCGACCTCCGCTCCCGCCGTCGGCCTCCGGCGTCATCACCTGCACACTGCCACCCTCACCACAATCGCAATAATTTCAGGGACTTTTCTGTAAATCGAAATAATTTCGAGGTGTTATTTGCAAAACTCTAAATTTCGAGACGTTAAACAATTATTAAAAAAAATTTAGGGGTTTAATTGTAAAAATAACCGAAGGTAAAATCGAAATTTTTGAAAAACTTTTTTATTAAATAACAATAAGAGAGTGTAGATGAATATTTTAAAATGGAGGGGGTGTGGATAATTCCGAAAATTACGAGAATTGTAGGTAATTTCCCCTTATTT
>RXID01016150.1:0-37530 GCA_005019695.1 Trichopus zeylanicus subsp. travancoricus | reverse complement strand
GCAGCAACTACTACTGCAACTACTAGTGTTGCTACTACTGCTACTCCGATAACAACTACTACTCCTACTCCTATAACTAGTACTACTACTACAACAACTTCTACACCTACCACAATTACAACAACTGCTACTTATTCTACTACTAGGAAAACAACAACAGCAACAAGAACTACTACTACCACTGCTAATACTTATACAACAACAACAACGACTACTACTACTACTACTACAACTATTACTACAACAACTACCACTACTACTACTACGAATAATATTACTACTACTACCACAAATACATATGCTGCTGTTGCAACCCCTACTACTACTAGTACTACTACAGCTAGTACTCCTACTCCTACTCTTACTGCTTATACTACTACCTCTATTATTCGTACAACTACTGCTACTACCACTCCTACTCCTACTGCTACTGCAACTCGTTCAACAACTACCACCCATACTCCAGTAACTACTTCTCCAACTACGACTCCTACTCAAACTCGTACTACTACCACTGCTACTACTTCTACAACTCCTAGTACAATAACAACAACAACAACAACTACCACTACTACTACTACTACCGCTACTACTACTACTATAACAACAACAACTACTACAACTACTACTGGTCCTAACACAACGGATACAAGCACTACTACAACTACTCCAACAACTACTACCGCTATTACTACTACATCTACAACTACTTCTACTCCTACAGCTACTACGACTACTACCCCTAATACTTCAACTACAACAACTATTACTACTACTATTACTACTGCTGCTGCTACTCCTACTACTACTATTACTATTGCTACTACTGCTACTATTACTGCAGTAACTACTACTTCTGTTACAACTTCTGCAACTGCAACTGTGACTACTACTACACCACTACAGCTAGACTTACTACTGCCGCTATTGCTACTACTGCTTCTACTACTACAACAACAACTACTTCTACTGCCACTATTTGTAATCCTACTACTACTACTTCTACCCCTACTACTACTGCTACTGCTACTGCTACTACTACTACTACCACCACCACCACTACTACTACATCTACTACTACTACTAGTACTACTGCTACTACTATTTTTACTACAACTACTAGTCCAACCACTAGTACTGCTACTACTACAACCACTACTACTACAACAGCTACTAGTACCGCTACTACTATTTCTACTACTACTACTAGTACTACAACAACTACTGGTACAACTACTACCAATACTACTACTACAAATCCTGCTCCAACTACTACTCCTACCATTACAACAACAACTACTGCTAGTACTCCTACTGCTGCTAATCCTCCTACTACTACTACAATTACTACTACCAACTACTACTACCACTACTACTACAACACCTACTATTGCTACTACTACTACGAATACATTTACTATTACTACAACTACTACTACTACTACTCCGAATACATTTACTATTACTACTACTACTACTACTTTGGCTACTACACTTGCTACTACTACTACTATTGCTATGCCTACTAGTTCTATTACTACTACTACTTTCACAACTACTTCCACTTCAACTAGTACAACTACTACTACTACCACCACTACCACTGCTCCTAATACTCCTACTACTACAACTTCTACAACTACTACAACTACCTGCTACTATAGCTACTGCTCCTATTACTACTATTACTACTCGTGCCCCTACTACAACTACTACAACTACTACTTCTACTACTACTACAACTACTACTCCTACTACTACTACTATTACTATTACTACTGTAGCTACTGCTCCTATTACTACTATTACTACTAGTACTCCTATTACTGCTACTACTGCTACCACTACTACTACTACTACTATTACTACTCGTGCCCCTACTACAACAACAACAACAAGTACTACTACAACTATAATTTCTAACTACTACGACTACAACAACTAGTACAAAAACAGCAACATCTACTACTATAATAACTCCTACTACTACTAGTACGACTACAATTGCTAATTTTTACAATTGCTACTGCTACAACAACAATCAGAACAATAGTTACTATTAGTGCTACTACTACAATAACAACTACTAATCCTACAACAACAACAATAACAACAATAACTACTACTACTTTTAATATGGCTACTTCCACTACTGCTACTCCAGCGACTACACCAACTACTCCTAATACTACAACTGTTACTACTACTGGTATTACTTTTCCTACTACAACAACAACAACTACTACTACTTCTTCTTAAACTTCTACTATTACTCCTACTTATAATAACTACAATTGCTACAAATACTACTACTACAACTACCAATACTACAACAACAACTACTACTACTACTACTTCTACTACTACTATGACTACAACTTCTAATACTAGTACTGTTAATACTACAACAACAACAACAACTACTACTATTTTTACCCCTGCTCCTACTACTACTATGACTACTATAACTACAACAACAACAACAACAACTTCTACTACTGCTACTACTACTATTACTACTACTATTGCTACTATCTCTACTACTACTACAACTACTACAACAACTACCAGGAATACTACTGCTGCTACTAATACCACCATTACTAATACTACTATTGCTACTTTCGCTACTACTACGACTATAACTACTACAACTACTACTGCTATTGCCATTGCTACCACTATTACTATTGCTAATTCTACTGCTACTAATACTACTGCTTTTGCAACTACTACTACTATAATTACTACTTCTGCGGATACTAATATTGCTACCACTACTTCTACTACTGTTGTTGTTGTTGTTGTTGTTGCCACTACCACAAATACTACTCCTGTTACTACTGTCGCTACCACTCCTGCTGTTGTTTTTACTATTACTTATACTACTACTACTACTGCTGGTACTTCTGCTACTACTACAATTGCTACTACTATTGCTACTTTTCCTACTACTACAGCTACGAGTACTACTGCTGCTACTACTACTGCTACTACTACTACTGCTACTACTACTACTACAACTACGGGCACTGCTATTTCTACTACTTCGACAACTACTACTACTACTACTTCTGCTACAACAACTACTACTACTTCTACTGCTACTACTACAAATACTACTACTACTATAACTACTACTATTAATAAAAATACTACTATTACTACTGCTGCTGCTAATGCTGATACTTCCACAACTATAACTACTACTACTACTATTACTGCTGATGTTGTTGTTGTTGTTGTTGTTGCTGCTACTACGACAAAAACTACTACTACTTCACCTACTATTACTACTACTACTAGTACTACTTCTGCCACTACTACTACTGCTGCTTCTACTACTACGACTACTATAACTATGGGCACTACTTTTACTACTACTACAACTACTACTATTACAACTACCACTATGGTTACTACTACCACTACAACTACAGCTGTTGTGTCCACAAATACTACTACTACTACTACTACTACTGTTCCCTCTGTTGCTACAACTACTGCTACTACTACTGCTGCTATTACTACTCCTACTATAACCACTACTACAGCTGCTACTCCTACTAGCTCTCCTAGTGCTACTTCTACTATAGCATCTACTACTACTACTACTACTTCTATTACAACTACTACAAGTACAACCACTGCTATTTCTATTACTACAACTATAGCTTCTACTACTACTTCTTCTAGTGCTATAACTAATGCTACTACTACTACAACTACTACTGCTACAACTACTGCTTCTACTGCTACTACTACATTGGATACCATTATTGCTTCAAATGCTACTACTACTGCGAAAAATGCTACTACTATTACTATTGCTATTACTACTACTACTACTATTACTACTACTAGTACTATTATTGCTACTGCTACTACTGCTACTACTATTGCAAATACGATTGCTACTACTGCTACTACTATTGCAACTACTATTGCTACTATTGCCACTATTGCAATAGCTACTACAACTACTGCTGCTGCTGCTACGGCTACTACTGCTGCTATATTATTGCTAATACTGGTACTACTATTACTTCTACTACTACTACTGCTACTACTACTGCTACTACGAACACTACTACTTCTACTACTACTACTATACTACTACTACTTATTACTACTACTATTATTACAGCTACTAATACTACTACTACCACCTGTCTGACTACTACTACTAGTACTATTGCTTCAACTACTACTACAACACTACTACTACTATTACTACTGCTACAACTACTGCTAATACTTCTTCTACTACTACTGCTACTTCTGCTACTACTATAGCTACTATTACCACAATTCCAACTACAAATACTCCTACTACAACTACTCCAACTCCTACTAGTGCAACTACTACTATTACTACTACTTCTACTACTCCTACTACTACTAATACTAGTACTACTACTTCTATTACTACTAATAATAATACGACTATTACTACTACTATAACTCCTGCTGCTACGATCACAACTACAACAACAACAACTACTACTACTACTACTACGATCATAACTACAACAACAACAACTACTACTACTGCTGCTTTTGCTGCTACTATTAGAACTACTACTACTTCACCCACTACTACTACAACTGCTATTACTACTGCTTCTACTACTACCGGAACTAGTACTACGGACACTACTTTTGCTACAACTACTACTGCTACCCTTACGGCTACTACTACTGCTGCTACTGTTGCTGCTACTACGACTATGACTACTGCTGTTGCGGCTACAAATGCTACTACCAATGCTACTACTGCTACGGTTGCTATTGTTGTTGTTGCTAGTACTACAACTACTACGGCTACTACTGCTGCTGCTACTACTTCTACTACTGCTTCTACTCCTACTACTACATCTACTTCTGCAACTACTACTTTTCCTACAACTAATACTACTACAGCAACTACTACAAGCACCACTACTACTATTACAACTACTACTACTGCTACTACTATGTCTATTACAACAACTACTACTATTTCTACTACTACTACTTCTACTACTATTACTACTACTGCTGCTAGTACCACCAGCTCTACAACAACTACTGCTACTCGTACGACTACAACTGCTACTACTACTGCCACTACTACTACTACCACTGCTGTAACAACTGCTATTGCAGCAATTGCTACAAGTACCACTAGTACTACTACTACTTCTGTTGCTACTTTTGCTATTTCTTCTTCTACTCCTACTACTAAAAATAATACTGTTGCTGTTGCTGCTGCTGTTGTTTTCGCTACTACTACTACAACTACTAACATTTTTGCTACTACTGCTACAATTACTGCTACAACAACAACTATTAAAACTACTATTGCTAATCTACTAATACAACTTCTACTTCTGCTACTTCTACTACAACAGCTACTATTGCAACTACAGCTGCTACTGCTACTATAACTACTAATACTACTAATACAACAACTACTACTATTGCGATAATAGCTACAATAACAACAACTACTACTACTACAGCTATTACAGCTACAACTACTGCTGCCGCTACTGCAGCTACAACTTCACCAACACCTACTCCAAATACTTCTGCTACTACAACTACTGCTATGACTACTGCAACTGCTATGCAACAACTGCTACAACTACTATTGCTACTACTACAACAAGTACTACTAATACTACTACTACTACTACTATTACTACTACTACTACCACCACAACAACTACTACTACTAATACTACTGCTGCTACTCCTATTACTATGACTATTACTTTTCCTACTACTATTCCTACTACGACAACTTTTGTTACTATAACTACTGCTACTTCTACTAATACTACTACAGCTACTGCTACTACTAGCATTACTACTAATACCACCACAACTACCACTACTACTACTATAACTATTACTTCTATTACTGCTGCTACTACTTCGGTTAGCACGTCTAGGACTACTACTACTACTACTACTACTTCTGCTACTACTGCTACTACAGCTGCCACGGCTATGACCACTGCTAGTGTTAATACTACAACAACTGCTGCTGCTACTGCTGCTACTACTACTACATGTACTACTAAATATGCTCTAACTACTACTACTAGTAGTATTACAACTGCTACTGCTGTTGTTGCTGCTACTACTACCACTTCTGCTACTACAGCTACTACTTCTACTACTACAGCTGCTGCAACTACTACTGCTACTACTACTACCACGACTACAACAACAACTACTGCTACTACTACTATTACAACTACTACAACTATTGTTGCAGATGCTGCTGCTACTACTACTATTACTACTACTATTGCTACTACTATTATTAGCAGCACTACTCCTACTACTTCTGCTACTGCTGCTGCAACTACTGTTTCTACTACTACCACAACTAATACCACTTGTACTACTACTACCATTACTACTGCTACTGCTATTGCTACTACTACTACTGCTGCTGCTACTACTACTAATACTATTACCGCTTCTGCTAATAATACACTGTTGTCATTGTTGCACCAACTACTATTGCTGCTACCACTACTATTACTACTATACCTACACATTCTCCTACTGCAACAACCACTACTACTGCTACGGTTGGCACTACTACTACTTCTGCTACTAGTACTACTACAACTTATCCTACAACTACTTCTACAAATACAACTAATGGTGCTACTGCTAATACAACAACAACAACTACTACCACTACTATTTCAACAACTACTGCTACTACTGCTACTGGTGCTATTTCTACTCCTACTCCAATTACTGCTGCTACTTCTACCACTACTACTAATACTACAACTACTACCACTACTACAACCATTACAACTACAACTAGTAAGACAACTACTACAACTATTACTGTTATCACTACTACAACTACTACTATTGCTACTACTACTACCACAAGTACTACTACTACTACTACCACAAGTACTACTACTACTATTAGTGTTGCTGCTACTACTACTACTACTACTGCCACTAATACAACAGCTACTTCTACTACTTATTCTCCTCCTACTACTACTTCTTCTATTACTGCTACTATTACTACCACTACTCCTACTACTACTCCTACTACTACTTCTGCTACTCCGACTACAACAACAACAACTACTGCTACTACTAGTACACTTACTCCAAAACCAACCCGTACTACAATAATGACTACTACTACAACTACTATTATTACCACTACAATGACAATAACTACTACTACTGCTGTTGCTGCTTCTTGCACTACAACTACTACTATTGCTACAACGATAACTGCTACAACAACAACTACAACTACTACAACTACTACCACTGCTGCCGCTACTTCTGCTAATCCTACTACTACACCTATTGCCACTACTACTCCTACTACTACTATTATTGTTGCAACTACTAATACTATTACTAATCCTAAGACTCCTACGACTCCACCTACTAAAACTATTATTACTACTACTTACGCTTTTACTACTCCTAACACTCCTACTACTAATACTACTGCTGCTACTACTACTATTATTACTACTAGCACTGCAACTACTACTTCTACTACTGCTACTGTGGCTACTACTACTACTACCACCATGACTATTACTACTACTACTACTACTACTATTATTACTACTACTACTACAACTACTACTACTACTTCTATAACTACTAATACAACAACTACTACTACGGCTACTACTTCTCCAACTACTACTAATACAACAACTACTACTACGGCTACTACTACTCCAACTACTACTAGCATTACTACTACTACTACAAGTACTCCTAACAGTCCTACTACTACTGCTACTGTTGCTATTGCTATTACTACTACTATTACAGCTATGACTACTTCTACTACTACCAGTACAACTACTCGCACTACTACTACTAGTACTATTACTAACACTCCTACTACTACTACTTCTGATGCTATTGCTATTACTACTACTGCTACTGCTACGACTACTTCTACAACAACTGCTGCTGCTGCTGCTATTGCTATTACTACTACTACTGCTGCTACAACTACTTCTACTACTATCACTACAGCTAGTACTACTACTACAACTACTACTACCAGCACCACCACTACTACTACCTATACTACTATTACTGCACTACTCCACTAAAACTACAACAACTACCGCTAGGACTGCCACTACTCCAACAACAACTGCAATTACTTACTACGAGTAGTACTAGAGAGGACGACGTACACTCTACCACACTACGACTAGTACGCTACGACTACTAAATATTTGCTACTACTTACTTCTCACACTACTACGTCTGCTGACTATTACCCCGACTAACGGCAACCATGGGACGGGGGGGCTGGGACGATGAGGGGACGTACGACGACGACAACTACGACAGAGCTGTGGTAGCGATTGCTAACTACTACTATACTACTACTGCTATTGCTACTGCTGCTACTACTACTACTACTACTACTACTACTACTACAACAACAACAATTACTAGCACTACTGCTGCTACTGCTGCTGCTACTATTACTATTACTGCTACTACTACCTTAATACTACTCCTGATACAGCTGCCACTACTACCACTACTATTGCTACTAATGTTGCTTCTACTACTACTATTACTATTGCTACTAATACTACTTCTATACTACCACAACTTTTGCTGCTCCTACTGCTGCTACCACTACTACTGTTGCTGCTACTACTACTAATACTACTACTATTACCATTAGTAATAATACTATTGCTTCTGTTGTTGCTACTGCTGCTACTGTTTCTTCTATCGCTGCGACTACTACTATACCTACTTCTCCTGGTATTGCTATGCCTACTTCTTCTCCTATTGCTACAACTGCTACTACAACTACTGCTATAGCTAGTACTCCTATTACTTCTCCGGTTGCTACTACTACCGCTTCTCCTGCGACAACTGCTACTGCAACAACTATTGGTACTACTACTAATGCTACTTCTACTACTACCACTACTCAACAACTACTGCTACTATTGTTTCTAGTGCTATTTCTATAACAACTCCTATTACTGCTGCTACTACTACTAATACAACATCTACTACAACTACTTCAACTACTACTGCTACTACCACTACTACTTCTACAACTACTACTACCACTACCAATACTCCTAATCCAGTCCCCATTACTACTAAAACTATTACAGTTGCTGCAACTACTGCTACTAGTATGCTATGACTACAACTACTACTACAGTTGCTACTACTACTAATACTACTACTTACATCGCTACTGCTATTGCTTTCACTACTACTTCTCCTAATGCTATTACCACTACTATTAATATTGCTGCTACTACAACTGCTACTTCAACTAATAATACTTCTGCTACTACTACTACTACTAGTATGAGTATTACTACTACTACCACCGCCACTTCTTCTGTTACTATTACTACTACTACTACTACTTCTACTTGTATTACTACAACTACTACTACTGTAAATACTACTACATCCGCTATGACTGCTACTACAACACCTACTACTGCTACTACGGCTACTACAGCTACAACTAACTACTACCACTACTTCTACTACTACTACTCCTGCTTCTCCTACTACATCTTCTACTACTATTGCTTCTACTTCTACCACAACTACTACTTCTGCTACTAGTACAACTACTACAAAAACAAATACTACTATTGCAACTAATACTACTACTACAACAACGAATGCTACTTCTACTACTAGATCTACTACTAGCACTCTAATAACAACAACAACAACTACTACTACTATAACAATTGCTACTACTATATCTGTCACAATTACTGATACTGCTAGTACTATTATTACTACTACTATGACTACAACTTTTGCTACTGCTACTACTACTACTACTACTACTACAACTATCACTTCTGCTACTACTTCTACTACTATTAATGCTACTGCTACTAATAATACTTTTCGGACTACCACTACTACTGCTACTACTAGTATTACTACTAGTACCACCATGACTACTACTACTACTACTATAACTATTACTTCCACTACTAGTACTACTACTTATGCAACTACATCTACGACCACTACTACTACTGCTGCTGCTACTACTGTTACTACAGCTACCATTGCTATTACTACTGCTAGTATTAATACTACTACTAATGCTGCTGCTGTTGCTACTACTACAAGTACTACCAATGCTTCTCCAACTACTACTACCACTGCTGATGTTACTACTACTACTACTACTGCTGCTAGTACTACTACTGCTGCTACTATAACTATTCTTCTACTACTACTACTACTACTACTACTAATTATGCTACTACATCTACGACCACTACTACTGCTGCTGCTGCAACTACTGCTCCTGCAACTACCATTGCTAGGACTGCTGCTAGTATTAATGCTACTACTACTACTACTACTACCACAAGTACTACTGATGCTTCTCCAACCACTACTACTACCACTGCTACTGTTTCTGCTACTACTACTACTAGTACGACTACTGCTGCTACTCCAACTATTGCTACTTCTGCTACTAAAGCTACTACTACTTTTCCAACTACTACTTCTACTATTACTACTATTGCTACTGGCACTACTACTACTACTACCACGACTACAACAGCTACTACGGTTGCTGCTACTATTACTAATGCTATCTACTACTACATAATTACTACTACTGCTGCTGCAGATAATTCTACTACTACTACTATTACTACTACTATTGCTGCCACTATTATTACTAGCACTACTACTACCAGTCCTCCTACTGCATCTACTATTACTACTACTACTACTAATACCGCTTGTACTACTACTATTATTAGTACTACTATTACTATTGCCTCTAATACTGCTGCTGATGCTGCTACTGCTACTGCTACTACTGTTATCACTACTACTAACACTACTACTACTACTATTGCTATAGCTACAACTGCTACTGCTATCGCTACTACAACTAGTATAGCTAATTCTTCTCCTACTACTATACCTACTTCTCCCACGGCTACAACAACAACAACTACTACTACTACAGCTAGTACCACTACTACAAATTCAACTACTGGTGCTACTGCTACCACTGCTACTGCTACTACTACTATTATTATTATTATTACTACTACAACTACTACTACTACTACTACTACTACTACTACTAATACTACTACTACTACTACCACAACTACCACAACTACTGCTACTACTACTACAAGTGCTATTTCCACTACTACTCCTATTACTACTGCCTCAATGGCTACTACTACCAATACTACTAATACTAGCACTACTGCAACTATTGCTACTGCTACTAGTATGACAACTAGTATTGCTATTATTATTACCAGTACTACTGCTGCTGCTGCTGCTACTACTATTGCTACCTCTACTACTCCTAATAGTATTAGTACTACTACTACTACTACTGTTGTTGCCACTACTATTGCTAGTATTACTACTGCTACAACTACAACAACTATTACTCGAACTAGCGCTACAACTACTACTAGTGCTACTACTACTACTACTAGTACAATTAGTACTGTTACTACTACTACCTCTATTGGTACTCCTACTATTACTCCTACACTTATTCCTACTACTACTCCTACTACTACTACAATTACTACTACTACTACTACTACTACTTCTACTATTACTACTACTAATTCTGATACTACTACTACTACTGTTGCTACTACTACTGCAACTACTTCTAATCTACAACTAGTATTACTCCGGCTGCTACTGGTTCTACTACTACTATAACTATTACTACTTCAACAACAGCTACTACTACTAATATGACAGCAACTACAAATATTACAACTACTACTCTTATTCGTACTACTTCTACTACTACTAATACTGCTAGTACTACTACTGCTACCGTTGCTGCTTCTACTGCTACTACTGCTGCTGCTGCTACAACAACTACTACTGCTAGTACGATAACTACTACTATTACTACTACCGGTACTACTACTGTTGCTACTACACTACGACTACTACTGCAGCTACTACTAAAGGTACAATTCCTACTCCTGCTCCTACTCCTACTCCAACAACTAGTACTACTACTACTACTACTACTACTATCACTACCACTACTAACACTAGTGCTATTACTACTACTGCTGCTACTGCTGCTGCTACGACTACGGTTATTGTTGCTACTGCTAATACTATTACTACTACTATTACCACTACTGCTACAATTGCTACTTCTACTACTGCTATTACTACTATTGCTCCTACTAATGCTTCTACTACTATTGCAACTACTACGACCACCACTACAACTACTTCTACAACTACTGCTACTACTACTACTTTTACTTCTAGTAATGCTACTATTACCACTTCTCCTACAATTACAAGTACAACTACTTCTCCTACTACTACTATAGCTACAACTTCTGCTACTGCTACAACTACGATGACTACTACTACTGCTGCTACTGTTGCCATGGTTGTCACTACTGCTACTACTACGACTGCTTCTACTACTACTACTAATACTACTTCTATTACTTCCTCTACTTTTACTACTGCAACTACGACTACAACTACCTACACTACTACAACTACTACTACAACCACTACAACTACAACTAACCTACTACTACTACCCCCACTACAACAACAACAAAAGCTGCTACTACTGATGCTGCTACTACTACTACAACTGCAACTACTATTGCTGCTACTACTGCTACTACAGCTACTAGTACTACCCCTACTACTTCTACTGCTACTACTTCTGCTACATCTACTACTACTACAACTGCTACACCCACTACTACTACTAACTACTACTACTGCTGCTGCAACTACTAACACTATTTCTACTACTACTACTACTACTACTACTACTACTATTACTACTACTACTACTACTACTACTACTACTATTACAACTACTACTACCGCTAATACAACTGCTACAACTGTTACTGCTTCAACTACTTCAACTACTACTACTACTATTGCTACTAATAGTACAACTTCTACAACTACTTCTACCATAAATACTACTGCTTCTCCTACTACAACAACTAATACTACTACTACTACCACTACTACAACAACAACAACGTATTTCTCGTATTTTTCGTTGACACTACTCAGCGACTCCTCTCTGCTGAGATGCAGGTGACAACACCACCCCGGCGGACGAAGAATATGCTCTATAACCTAAAGGTGAAGTTCGATATTCCCCATGTAGTGCCATTTGAGGTAAATGCAACCCTCGATACAGGGGCTACCACCTGCTGTATTGACCAAGGAGTGGCTCTTGTCAGCACCCTGGAGGACAACCCTTTCCTAGTACACTTCAGTGGCATCAACTCTCGCACTTCGGCCAACAAGAAGCTTAAATTTGGCCGCATGTTGATTGGGGAGAATGGCTTTCGGATCCCTTACAGGTATGCCTTCCCAATGAAGTTGGGAGAGGAGATCCAAATGATCCTGGGCTGTAACATCATCCGTGCCATTCAAGGCGGTGTTCCGCATCGAAGGAAATACGGTTACGTTCTACAAAAATGTGACCATGATTCATACTCTCCCATTTGTACCAACGGTAGCAGCGATTGAAGAGTTGGACTTAGATGAGGACGAGTACATACAAATACAGGAGCTAATGCAGTAGGCAACGGACCAAAAGCCATCACAAAGCTTCACCAGTAGCGTCAGCCCCTTGCTTGATGAACTCCGACGCCAAGGGTACATTGGTGAAGACCCACTGAAGTACTGGTCCAAGAACCAGGTACTATGCCACCTGGATATCAAGAACCCGGATTTCACCATCGAAGATCGGCCTTTAAAGCACATTACACCACAAGCCATGGCCAAGTATGCAAAACATGTGAAAGCACTTCTGGATCTTAGTATTATTCGCCCCAGCAAAAGCCGGCATCGCACCACTGTGATCATTGTGAACTCCGGCACAACAGTTGATCCCCGTACAGGCCAGGAGATCAAAGGCAAAGAACGGATGGTCTTCAACTACTGACGCCTGAATGATCTCACCAACAAGGATCAATACAGCCTGCCCGGGATCAACACCATCCTACGAAAGGTAAGCAGAAGCCGCATATACTCAAAATTTGACCTGAAATCGGGTTTTCATCAAGTGGTTATGCATCCCGCCTCCGTAGAATGGACGGCATTCTGGGTGCCAGAAGGCATCTATGAGTGGCTCATCATGCCCTTTGGCCTAAAAAATGCACCCACCGTGTTCCAGCGAAAGATGGACAATTGCTTCAAGGGGACTGAGGACTTTATTGCAGTATATATTGATGACATCCTGGTCTTCTCTTTCTCTGAAGCGGAGCATGAGAAACTTCTACGGGTCATGCTCCAGATCTGTCAAGCTAATGGGCTAATCCTGAGCCCAACCAAAATGAAGCTAGCAGTCTCAGAAGTGGAATTCTTGGGGGCAGTACTTGGCAATCAACGAATCAAGCTGCAGCCCCACATCATCAAGAAGATTGCAGACTTCCAGGAACAAGAACTGACCACCACAAAAGGCCTCTGAGCCTGGCTCGGAATCTTAAACTATGCCCGAAGCTATATCCCTAATCTGGGAACTCTACTCGAGCCACCATACGCAAAGACAAGTCCTACGGGAGAAAGGCACTGGAACTCCCAAGATTGGAACTTAGTCGCTCAGATCAAGGCCTTGGTACAAAAGCTACCGGATCTCGAACAACCACCAGAAGCTAGCTATATGATCCTCGAGACCGACGGCTGCATGACGGGATGGGGCGGAATATGCAAATGGAAGCTCCAGAAATATGACCCTAAATCAATAGAGAAGGTATGTGCCTATGCGAGCAGCAGGTTCCACCCGATAAAATCTACTACTGATGCAGAAATATATGCCATCATGAATACGCTGGAAGCACTCAAAATCTACTACTTGGATAAGGCTGACCTCACTATTTGAACCGACTGTCAAGCAATTATTAGCTTCTTCAATAAGTCGGCCAACAATAAGCCTTCCCGCGTACGCTGGCTCGCCTTCTCCAACTACATTATCGGCACGGGACTCGCCATCCAATTTGAACACATCAGCGGAAAAGATAACCAGCTGGTGAATACTCTCTCCCGCTTGATTACCTCTCTTGTCATCTCAGGATGGCCTGCACCCAAAATCTTGGAAGGACTCAACCTCGTAGCAACCCGGTTACAGGAGGCACACCAGACACCCTCTCCGGAGGTGAAGCAGGAGCACATGGCGACAGCTCAAGCCTTGTGCTACAATATGAATCACAGCTACAGCTCCTCCAGAACCTCCCCATGTCCCTTGATACCTACGACGCCATCAGACAACGGCTCCATCAGCTAGAACGGCAGGGTGCCTAGGAAGCACTTGCGGTCGTTCGACAATTTCGTGACCTACATGCCCTCAAGCTGAATGAAGCCACAAAACGCACAAGATGCAAGACCACCGGCAATTTCTGGGCCCAGTGGCATCCTGTGGTCACTGAGATTGATATCCAACTAGAAATAGCAGTCAAACTCACAACTAACATAGCCCAACGACTACCCGCTTTCATGTTCTGAGCACATGGGACTAGCTTGCGCAGATGGGAAAAGAAGATGCCAATGCAAGAGAATCAAGTAAAGTAAAGTAAAGTAAAGTAAGATGTGATGTAAAGTAAAGTAGGTGCAAAGTAAAGTAAAGTAAGATGTGATGTAAAGTAAAGTAGATGCAAAGGAGATGTGATGTAAAGATGTAAAGCAGATGCCTTGCTCTTATCCACTTGTTTGGTGATCAGGCAGGTTTCTCTCCTATAAAAACCCTCAGAGTCATCAAGCAATGACATCGAGGAACTTCCCAAAACTTCCTTCTCTTGATCGAGGAACTTCCCAAAACTTCCTTCTCTTGATCGAGGAACTTCCCAAAACTTCCTTCTCTTGATCGAGGAACTTCCCAAAACTTCCTTTTCTTGTTCTTGTTCTTCTTTTATTTCTCTTGTTCTTGTTCTTCTCTTGTTCTTGTTCTTGTTTTCACTTCTTCCGCCGACCAAACCGGTAGCCCCCTTCACAACCCTGGTATCAGAGCTCAGTTTCAGAGTTTAGTTTCACAACCCTGGTATCAGAGCTTAGTTTCCCAACCCCAATCACAACCCTGGTATTAGAGCTCAGTTTCAGAGTTTAGTTTCCCAAATGTGTGTGGAGTTCATCTAGCACTTCCATCCTGTGACACTCCGGTCAACTAGCCGCTGAAGAATCCAGGATTGACCGCTCAGGTGGCACAGAGGCTGGACCTTATAAGCCCACCGCAAGGTCAATATTGGGAGAGAAGTAAGCATGAGGTAGTTGTCTTGAGAGTCCGGGAGTCTCAGGACTTGCTTACGACTACGCTACCACAAGTGTGTGTCCTGATTGCGAAAGGCCACAGTGCGCGTAAACCTGCAAGAGGCAGTAGCTGCCAGTCAGATGAGTATGAGGGCTACCCACCTGTGAAAATGTATAGCATGTGAGTCCTTTGATTCTTCAGAAAATATGTTACTTCAGATATGGAAGCACTCCACACTCAGAGTACCTAGATTGTCTTCAATTGCCACCAACCAACTCAGTGCTCGTAGTGAATGAACACTTTCCTTCCAGCTAAAACTACCTCTTCTTACCACGAAGCCTTACAGGCCGTTGAGCCCATTGAGCACCCGGCTATTGGGTTTGTCAAACCCTGTGACTGTATTACCACCTCAACACAAAATATAGCCGTTATCAAACAAAATAATACCCAAATCCAGCTTTTAGTCCAAATTACCGAAACCTTACGAGATATCCAAGCTGATATCCAGATCCTCAGAAAATAGCAAAAGAAGTGTGATAGTCCAATTCTCCCAGAATCCCTACTCACAAAGCTTGAGAATCTGTCCCTCCATCCTAAAACCAGGCCTCCCGAACCACACAGGAGACTCTTGGTATTTAAGGACCCCTTACTAATTCTGCAGGAGGAACAGGCAAAGCTGAATGGCAGCGGCGGTATCTCATGTCGCGCTGGAACAAACGGCCTTGCCCTTGGTCGAGGACCAAATTTGGGGGTATAGGCGTAATCAGCGACGCCTTTACAATGCCCAACAAGAAACACGGCGGATAGTCCATCATTTAACTGGGCAACTGGCCCCTCAACATATCCCATAACAACAGCTTGCCATCACAGGAGGCGAGCAATCTCAGCCAGCTCATCCTGCTCCTCGGAAGGTGATGCCAGCTAAGAAGTGGCGACGCCGTTTTGCCCAACGACATGCAGCAACTGGGCATCTTGTTTGGCAACCTAAAGGATGGGGAAACCAGAATCTAACTTGCGGAACCCATGCAAGAGATACACACCCAGGGGCCTCTGTACTCCGGTCCATGGAACCTCTGCAAGAAGGAACTGGGGACAACACCCACCATCTAGCCACATGGCGTCTGACCAACCAAGAGGGCAACTCTGACACTGAGAATGACCCAGATGAGTATTGTGAGTACCTGTAATATTATACTTGGTTGGGTGACGCCGAACTCGTTGCCACTTTAGAAGAAGACTGGGGTATGGAGTATCCCCAGCGGGCACCACCGGCACCACCCCAGCAAGCGAAGCCTACGGAACGGCTTTGCTCCTCCTCAATGATATCTGAATACAGGCCCCCAGTGGAATCAACCATGGGCCCTGTGAATTATCCCCCACCGGCGAAGCCTACTGAACCTGGTCCAAGCCAGGAACCCATCTTTGGCGGCTATCAACCCAAGGGTTTGTGGTTCAAAGCCAGAAACACCTCTAAATGGTGGAATCTCCCTTCTGCCCAGCAGCAATCAAGGGCTATCTTTGTTATGCCCCCCCATATTGGGCAATTCAATGATGTTTTCATGCGTTGAGAATCCATCACAAAAAATACAGTCGCTCTAAAGGGTTTCACAGATTCTCGGACAAAAACTGAGTTTATTGAAAACCTGATTGGGGAATCCGAGAAGCTCGCCTGGATCCAGTGGCGGATGGCCTACCCCATGGAATACCAACACCTGTTGAATCATGCGGATGGTGCTGACGGGACACAGAACATCCTCTCTCAAATCTGGACCATCTTTGCCCTAGAAGATCCCTACCAAGGCTCAACAACGATGCAAGAGGAACCCAACAGGGATCTGGAATGATTGTCCTGCCAAAATTTGTGGGATATCATTCCTTTTCTTAATGAATACATGCAGGTCGCATCTCGGACTGGCCGGTTGTTCACTGGCCCAGAACTGCCGGAAAAACTCTGGTCCAAAATGCCTGGCTCCATTGGCAAGAAGATCAAAGCAGCTTTTGAAGCCAAAAACCCAGGTAATACCATCGGAGTCTATCCTCGAGTTCTATTTACCTACAAGTATCTAGAAGAAGCATGCAAGGAGGCAACCTTCACCCAGGCCCTTAAGGATTTATCGTTCTGCCACGACATTCCAATCCCTGGGTACTATCAGCAACCCCGACGAAAGTTTGGTGTTCGGCGGTCGACAACCTACAAAGTAAAGCCCCATCCTTCACATGCTCGCATCGAAAAGAAGAAGCACCTCATCCGCAACAGGAGGTGTCGATGCTTTCTCTGCGGAGAAGAGGGACCTTTTGCCCGAGAATGCCCCAATGAGCGACGAAATGTCAAGCGCGTCGCCATGTTTGAACAGCTTGACCTCCCAGAAGATTGCGAAATTGTGTCCGTCCAAGAAGGCGATGACCCTAGTGATGCCATTTACAGCATTTCTGAAGGGGAGGAGGACACGACAGTCCTACAGGAGGAAAAGATTTTTATGTTTCGGGAAGATGACCGGACCTGGTGGATTGGCCCTACAGGAGGATACCGTTCCATGGTCAGAGTATCACAACAACAGTACGAGTGTAGCCACACTTGGGACATGAATCAAGATGTGCCTGACGCCTACGAGCAGTGCTATTGCTATCAGGAACCCTCCCAAAAGCGCTACCGCATGCATTGCCCAATCTGTCAACTGACAGTCTGTGGCAGGTGCAGCTCATATTACTTTAACAAAAGAATTCCAATGGCTCAGACATCCCTTCCACGGCACGATTCCATCGATTTCCTACTTGAACAACAAAATTACATTTCTGCTTGTGAAAGGGAAAAAAGGCAGTTGCAACAGCAGCTATCCCTTGCCCAAGAGGAGCGGGAGGCCCTCCAACAACGCCTCCTTCTTGCTCAGAAGGAAAGCTACCGCTGGCAACAAGAGTTTGACAACTGCAAGCTGAAATACAAGGAGCTCGAAGACGCCACCATGGAACCTGATCGCATGGTGCTCGAGCGAAGTGACCTTCAAAAGGAAATACAAAAGCTCCACCAAGAGAAAGGAGCACTCAAACTGCAGCAGCAGGAAGAGCCGGTGGATGCCGATGACCTCAACGTATTTCTTATTGACACTACTCAGCGACTCCTCTCTGCTGAGATGCGGGTGACAACAGCACCCCGGCGGACGAAGAATATGCTCTATAACCTAAAGGTGAAGTTCGATATTCCCCATGTTGTGCCATTTGAGGTAAATGCAATCCTCGATACATGGGCTACCACCTGCTGTATTGACCAAGGAGTGGCTCTTGTCAGCGTCCTGGAGGACAACCCTTTCCTAGTACACTTCAGTGGCATCAACTCTCGCACTTCGGCTAACAAGAAGCTTAAATTTGGCCGCATGTTGATTGGGGAGAATGGCTTTCGGATCCCTTACAGGTATGCCTTCCCAATGAAGTTGGGAGAGGAGATCCAAATGATCCTTGGCTGTAACTTCATCCGTGCCATTCAAGGCGGCATCCGCATCGAAGGAAATATGGTTACGTTCTACAAAAACGTGACCACGATTCATACTCTCCCATCTGTACCAACGGTAGCAGCGATTGAAGAGTTGGACTTAGATGAGGAGGAGTACATACAAATACAGGAGCTAGTGCAGTAGGCAACGGACCAACAGCCATCACAAAGCTTCACCAGTAGCGTCCGCCCCTTGCTTGATGAACTTTGACGCCAAGGGTACATTGGTGAAGACCCACTGAAGTACTGGTCCAAGAACTAGGTACTAGGCCACCTGGATATCAAGAACCCGGATTTCACCATCGAAGATCGGCCTTTAAAGCACATTACACCACAAGCCATGGCCAAGTATGCAAAACATGTGAAAGCACTTCTGGATCTTAGTATTATTCGCCCCAGCAAAAGCCGGCATCGCACCACTGGGATCATTGTGAACTCCGGCACTACAGTTGATCCCCGTACAAGCAAGGAGATCAAAGGCAAAGAACGGATGGTCTTCAACTACTGACGCCTGAATGATCTCACCAACAAGGATCAATACAGCCTGCCCGGGATCAACACCATCCTACGAAAGGTAAGCAGAAGCCGCATATACTCAAAATTTGACCTGAAATCGGGTTTTCATCAAGTGGCTATGCATCCCGCCTCCGTAGAATGGACGGCATTCTGGGTGCCAGAAGGCCTCTATGAGTGGCTCATCATGCCCTTTGGCCTCAAAAATGCACCCGCCGTGTTCCAACAAAAGATGGACAATTGCTTCAAGGGGACTGAGGACTTTATTGTAGTATATATTGATGACATCCTGGTCTTCTCTTTCTCTGAAGCGGAGCATGAGCAACATCTACGGGTCATGCTCAAGATCTGTCAAGCTAATGGGCTAATCTTGAGCCCAACCAAAATGAGGCTAGCAGTCTCAGAAGTGGAATTCTTGGGGGCAGTACTTGGCAATCAACGAATCAAGCTGTAGCCCCACATCATCAAGAAGATTCCAGACTTCCAGAACAAGAACTGACCACCACAAAAGGCCTCCGATCCTGGCTCAGAATCTTAAACTACGCCCGAAGCTATATCCCTAATCTGGGAACTCTACTCGAGCCACCATACGCAAAGACAAGTCCTACGGGAGAAAGGCACTGGAACTCCCAAGATTGGAACTTAGTCGCTCAGATCAAGGCCTTGGTACAAAAGCTACCGGATCTCGAACTACCACCAGAAGCTAGCTATATGATCCTCGAGACGGACGGCTGCATGACGGGATGGGGCCGAATATGCAAATGGAAGCCCCAGAAATATGACCCTAAATCAATAGAGAAGGTATGTGCCTATGCGAGCGGCAGGTTCCACCCGATAAAATCTACTATTGATGCGGAACTATATGCCGTCATGAATACGCTGGAAGCACTCAAAATCTACTACATGGATAAGGCTGACCTCACTATTCGAACTGACTGTCAAGCAATTATTAACTTCTTCAACAAGTCGGCCAACAATTAGCCTTCCCGCGTACGCTGGCTCGCCTTCACCAACTACATTATCGGCACGGGACTCGCCATCCAATTTGAACACATCAGCGGAAAAGATAACCAGCTGCCGGATACTCTCTCCCACTTGATTACCTCTCTTGTCATTTCAGGATGGCCTGCACCCGAAATCTTGGAAGGACTCAGCCTCGTAGCAACCCGGTTACAGGAGGCACACCAGACACCCTCTCCGGAGGCGAAGCAGGAGCACATGGTGGCAGTTCAAGCCTTGTGCTACAATATGAATCACAGCTACAGCTCCTCCAGAACCTCCCCATGTCCCTTGATACCTACGACGCCATCAGACAACGGCTCCAACAACTGGAACGACAGGGTGCCTAGGAAGCACTTGCGGTCGTTCGACAATTCCGTGACCTACATGCCCTCAAGCTAACTGAAGCCACAAAACGCGCAAGATGCAAGACCACCGGCAATTTCTGGGCCCAGTGGCATCCTGTGGTCACTCAGATTGATATCCAGCTAGAAATAGCATTCAAACTCACAACTGACGTAGCCCAACGACTGCCCGATTTCATGTTTTGAGCACATGGGACTAGCTTGCGCAGATGGGAAAAGAAGATACCAATGCAAGAGAATCAAGTCAAGTAAAGTAAAGTAAAGTAAGATGTGATGTAAAGTAAAGTAGATGCAACGTAAAGTAAAGTAAGATGTTATGTAAAGTAAAGTAGATGCAAAGGAGATGTGATCTAAAGATGTAAAGTAGATGCCTTGCTCTTATCCACTTGTTTAGTGATAAGGCAGGTTTCTCTCCTATAATAACCCTCAGAGTCGTCAAGCAATGACATCGAGGAACTTCCCAAAACTTCCTTCTCTTGTTCTTGTTCTTCTCTTGTTCTTGTTCTTGTTTTCACTTCTTCCGCCGACCAAACCGGCAACCCCCTTCACAACCCTGGTAACAGAGCTCAGTTTCAGAGTTTAGTTTCACAACCCTGGTATCAGAGCTTAGTTTCCCAACCCCCATCACAACCCTGGTATTAGAGCTCAGTTTCAGAGCTTAGTTTCCCAAATGTGTGTGGAGTTCATCTAGCACTTCCATCCTGTGACACTCCGGTCAACTAGCCGCTGAAGAATCTAGGATTGACCGCTCAGGTGGCATAGAGGCTGGACCTTATAAGCCCACCGCAAGGTCAATATTGGGAGAGAAGTAAGCATGAGGTAGTAGTCTTGAGAGTCCGGGAGTCTCAGGACTTGCTTACGACTACGCTACCACAAGTGTGTGTCCTGATTGCAAAAGACCACAGTGCGCGTAAACCTGCAAGAGGCAGTAGCTGCCAGTCAGATGAGCATGAGGGCTACCCACCTGTGAAAATGTATAGCATGTGAGTCCTTTGATCCTTCAGAAAAGATGTTGCTTCAGATATGCAAGCACTCCACACTCGAAACCCAGAGTACCTAGATTGTCTTCAATTGCCACCAACCAACTCAGTGCTCATAGTGAATGAACACTTTCCTTCCAGCTAAAACTACCTCTTCTTACCACGAAGCCTTACAGGCCGTTGAGCCCATTGAGCACCCGGCTATTGGGTTTGTCAAACCCAGTGACTGTATTACCACCTCAACACAAAATATAGCCATTATCAAACAAAATAATACCCAAATCCAGCTTTTAGTCCAAATTGCCGAAACCTTACGGGATATCAAAGCTGATATCCAGATCCTCATAAAATAGCAAAAGAAGAGTGATAGTCCAATTCTCCCAGAATCCCTACTCACAAAGCTCGAGAATCTATCCCTCCATCCTAAAACCAGGCCTCCTGAACCACACGGGAGACTCTTGGTATTTAATGACCCCTTACTAATTCTGTAGGAGGAACAGGCAAAGCTGAATGGCAGCGGCGGTATCTCAAGTCGCGCTGGAACAAACGCCCCAGCCCTTGGTTGAGGACCAAATTCGGGGATATAGGCGTAATCAGCGACGGCTTTACAATGCCCAACAAGAAACACGGCGGATAGTCCGTCGTTTAACTGGGCAACTGGCCCCTCAACATATCACAAAACAACAAGCTTGCCATCACAGGAGGCGAGCAACCTCAGCCAGCTCATCCTGCTCCTCGGAAGGTGATGCCAGCTAAGAAGTTGCGACGCCATTTTGCCCAACGACATGCAGCAACCGGGCATCTTGTTTGGCAACCTAAAGGATGGGGAGACCAGAATCCAACTTGCGGAACCCATGCAGGAGATACACACCCAGGGGCCTCTGTACTCCGGTCCATGGAACCTCTGCAAGAAGGAACTGGGGACAACACCCACCTCCTAGCCACATGGCGTCTGACCAACCAAGAAGGCAACTCTGACACTGAGAATGACCCAGATGAGTATTGTGAGTACCTGCAATATTATACTTGGTTGGGTGACGCCGAACTTGTTGCCACTTTAGAAGAAGACTGGGGTATGGAGTATCCCCAGCGGGCACCACCGGCACCACCCCAGCAAGCGAAACCTACGGAACCGCTTTGCTCCTCCTCAATGATATCTGAATACAGGCCCCCAGTGGAATCAACCATGGGCCCTGTGAATTATCCCCCAGCGGCGAAGCCTACTCAACCTGGTCCAAGCCAGGAACCCATCTTTGGCGGCTATCAACCCAAGGGTTTGTGGTTCAAAGCCAGAAACACCTCAGAATGGTGGAACCTCCCTTCTGCCCAGCAGCAATCAGGGGCTATCTTTGTTATGCCCCCCCAGATTGGGCAATTCAATGATGTTTTCATGCGTTGGGAATCCATCACAAAAAATACAGTCGCTATATAGGGTTTCGCAGATTCCCGGACAAAAACTGACTTTATTGAAAACCTTCTTGGGGAATCCGAGAAGCTCGCCTGGATCCAGTGGCGGATGGCCTACCCCATCGAATACCAACACCTGTTGAATCATGCAGATGGTGCTGACGGGACACAGAACATCCTCTCTCAAATCCGGACCATCTTTGCCCTGGAAGATCCCTACCAAGGCTCAACAATGATGCAAGAGGAAGCCAACAGGGATCTGGAATGATTGTCCTGCCATAATTTACGGGATATCATTCCTTTTCTTAATGAATACATGCAGGTCGCATCTCGGACTGGACGATTGTTCACTGGCCCAGAACTGTCGGAAAAACTTTGGTCCAAAATGCCTGGCTCCATTGGCAAGAAGATCAAAGCAGCTTTTGAAGCCAAACACCCAGGTAATACCATCGGAGTCTATCCTCGAGTTCTATTTACCTACAATTATCCAGAAGAAAGCATGCAAGGAGGCAACCTTCACCCGGGCCCTTAAGGATCTGTCGTTCTGCCACGACATTCCAATCCCTGGGTACTATCAGCGACCCCGACGGAAGTTTGGTGTTCGACGGTCGACAACCTACAAAGTAAAGCCCCATCCTTCGCATGCTCGCATCGAAAAGAAGAAGCACCTCATCCGCAACAGGAGGTGTCGATGCTTTCTCTGCGGAGAAGAGGGACCTTTTGCCCGAGAATGCCCCAATGAGCGACGAAATGTCAAGCGCGTCGCCATGTTTGAACAGCTTGACCTCCCAGAAGATTGTGAAATTGTGTCCGTCCAAGAAGGCGATGACCCAAGTGATGCCATCTACACCATTTCTGAAGGGGAGGAGGACACGACAGTCCTGCAGGAGGAAAAGATTTTTATGTTTCGGGAAGATGGTCGGACCTGGTGGATTGGCCCTATAGGGGGCTACCGTGCCATGGTCAGAGTATCACAACAACAGTACGAGTGTAGCCACACTTGGGACATGAATCAAGATGTTCCTGACGCCTACGAGCAGTGCTATTGCTGTCAGGAACCCTCCCAAAAGCGCTACCGCATGCATTGCCCGATGTGTCAACTGACAGTCTGTGGCAGGTGCAGCTCATATTACTTTAACAAAAGAATTCCAGTGGCTCAGACATCCCTTCCAGACATCCCTTCCACGGTACGATTACAATGATTTACTACTTGAACAACAAAATTACATTTCTGCTTGTGAAAGGGAAAAAAGGCAGTTGCAACAGCAGCTATCCCTTGCCCAGGAGGAGCGGGAGGCCCTCCAACAACGCCTCCTTCTTGCTCAGAAGGAAAGCTACCGCTGGCAACAAGAGTCTGAGAACTGGAAGCTGAAATACAAGGAGCTCGAAGACGCCACCATGGAGCTTGATCGCATGGTGCTCGAGCGAAGTGACCTTCAAAAGGAAATACAAAAGCTCCACCAAGAGAAAGGAGCACTGAAACTGCAGCAACAGGAAGAGCCGGTGGATGCCGATGACCTCAACGTATTTCTCGTTGACACTACTCAGCGACTCCTCTCTGCTGAGATGCGGGTGACAACACCACCCCGACGGACGAAGAATATGCTCTATAACCTAAAGGTGAAGTTCGATATTCCCCATGTTGTGCCATTTGAGGTAAATGCAATCCTCGATACATGGGCTACCACCTGCTGTATTGACCAAGGAGTGTCTCTTGTCAGCATCTTGGAGGACAACCCTTTCCTAGTACACTTTAGTGGCATCAACTCTCGCACTTCGGCCAACAAGAAGCTTAAATTTGGTCGCATGTTGATTGGGGAGAACGGCTTTCGGCTCCCTTACAGGTATGCCTTCCCAATGAAGTTGGGAGAGGAGATCCAAATGATCCTTGGCTGTAACTTAATCCATGCCATTCAAGGCGGCGTCCGCATCGAAGGAAATACGGTTACATTCTACAAAAATGTGACCACGATTCATACTCTCCCATCTGTACCAACGGCAGCAGCGATTGAAGAGTTGGACTTAGACGAGGACGAGTATATACAAATACAGGAGTTAGTGCAGTACGCAACGGACCAACAGCCATCACAAAGCTCCACCAGTAGCGTCGGCCCCTTGCTTGATGAACTCCGACGCCAAGGGTACATTGGTGAAGACCTACTGAAGTACTGGTCCAAGAACCGGTACTATGCCACCTGGATATCAAGAACCTGGATTTCACCATCGAAGACTGGCCTTTAAAGCACATTACACCACAAGCCAAGGCAAAGTATGCAAAACATGTGAAAGCACTTCTAGATCTTGGCATTATTGTCCCCAGCAAAAGCCGGCATCGCACCACTGCGATCATTGTGAACTTCGGCACAATAGTTGAACCTTGTACGGGCCAGGAGATCAATGGCAAAGAACAGATGGTCTTCAACTACCGATGCCTGAATGATCTAACCAACAAGGATCAATACAGCCTGCCCGGGATCAACACCATCCTACGGAAGGTAAGCAGAAGCCGCATATACTCAAAATTTGACCTGAAATTAGGTATTCATCAAGTGGCTATGCATCCCGCCTCCGTAGAATGGACGGCATTCTGGGTGCCAGAAGGCCTCTATGAGTGGCTCGTTGTGCCCTTTGGCCTCAAAAATGCACCTGTCGTGTTCCAGCAAAAGATGGACAATTGCTTCAAGGGGACTGAGGACTTTATTGCAGTATATATTGCTGACATCCTGGTCTTCTCTTCCTCTGAAGTGGAGCATGAGCAACATCTATGGGTCATGCTCCATATTTGTCAAACTAATGGGCTAATCCGGAGCCCAACCAAAATGAAGCTAGTAGTCTCAGAAGTGGAATTCTTGGGGGCAGTACTGGGCAATCAACGAATCAAGCTGCAGCCCCACATCATCAAGAAGATTGCAGACTTCCAGGAACAAGAACTAACCACCACAAAAGGCCTCCAAGCCTTGCTCGGAATATTAAACTACACCCGAAGCTATATCCGTAATTTGGGAGCTCTACTCGGGCCACTATACGCAAAGACAAGTCCTACGGGAGAAAGGCGTTGGAACTCCCAAGATTGGGACTTAGTCGCTGAGATCAAGGCCTTGGTACAAAAGCTACCAGATCTCGAACTACCACCAGAAGCCAGCTATATGATCCTCGAGACCGACGGCTGCATGATGGGATGGGGCGGAATATGCAAATGGAAGCCCCAGAAATAAGACCCTAAATCAATGGAGAAGGTATGTGCCTATGCGAGCAGTAGGTTCCACCCGATAAAATCTACTATTGATGCGGAACTATATGTCGTCATGAATACGCTGGAAGTACTCAAAATCTACTACTTGGATAAGGCTGACCTCACTATTCGAACCGGCTGTCATGCGATTATTAGCTTCTTCAACAAGTCGGCCAATAATAAGCCATCCCACGTACGCTGGCTCGCCTTCACCGACTACATTACCGGCACGAGACTCGCCATCCAATTTGAACACATCAGCGCAAAAGATAACCAGCTGGCGGGTACTCTCCCCCGCTTGATTACCTCTCTTGTCATTTCAGGATGGCCTGCACCCGAAATCTTGGAAGGACTCAGCCTCGTAGCAACCCGGTTACAGGAGGCGCACCAGACACTTTCTCAGGAGGCGAAGCAGGAGCACCTGGCGGCAGCTCAAGCCTTGTGGTACAATATGAATCACAGCTACAGCTCCTCTAGAACCTCCCCATGTCCCTTGATACCTACGACGCCATTAGACGATGGCTCCAATAGCTGGAATGGCAGGGTGCCCAGGAAGCACTTGCGACCGTTCGACAATTTCGTGACCTACATGCCCTCAAGCTGACTGAAGCCACAAAACGCGCAAGACGCAAGACCACCGGCAATTTCTGGGCCCAGTGGCATCCTGTGGTCACTCAGATCGATATCCAGCCAGAAACAGCAGTCAAACTCACAACTGACGCAGCCCAATGACTGCCCGCTTTCATGTTCGGAGCACATGGGACTAGCTTGCGCAGATGGGAAAAGAAGATGCCAAAGTAAGAGAATCAAGTAAAGTAAAGTAAAGTAAAGTAAGATGTGATGTAAAGTAAAGTAGATGCAAAGAAGATGTGATGTAAAGTAAAGTAAGGTAAAATGTGATGTAAAGTAAAGTAGATGCAAAGGAGATGTGATGTAAAGATGTAAAGCAGATGCCTTGCTCTTATCCACTTGTTTGGTGATAAGCCAAGTTTCTCTCCTATAAAAACCCTTAGATTCGTCAAGGAACGACATCGAGGAACTTCCCAAAACTTCCTTCTCTTGATCGAAGAACTTCCCAAAACTTCCTTCTCTTGATCGAGGAACTTCCCAAAACTTCCTTCTCTTTTTCTTGTTCTACTCTTGTTCTTGTTCTTATTTTCGCTTCTTCCGTCGACCAAACCGGCAACCCCCTTCACAACCCTGGTATCAAAGCTCAGTTTCAGAGCTTAATTTCACAACCCTGCTCTCCTGTGAAAATGTATAGCATGTGAGTCCTTTGATCCTTCAGAAAAGATGTTGCTTCAGATATGGAAGCACTCCACACTCGAAACCCAGAGTACCTAGATTGTCTTCAATTGCCACCAACGAACTCAGTGCTCGTAGTGGATGAACACTTTCCTTCCAGCTAAAACTACCTCTTCTTACCACGAAGCCTTACAGGCCGTTGAGCCCATTGAGCACCCGGCTATTGGGTTTGTCAAACCCAGTGAGTGTATTACCACCTCAGCACAAAATATAGCCATTATCAAACAAAATAATACCCAAATCTAGCTTTTAGTCCAAATTGCCAAAACCTTACGGGATATCCAAGCTGATATCCAGATCCTCAGAAAATAGCAAAAGAAGAGTGACAGTCCAATTCTCCCAGAATCCCTACTCACAAAGCTCGAGAATCTATCCCTCCATCCTAAAACCAGGCCTCCCGAACCACGCGGTAGACTCTTGGTATTTAAGGACCCCTTACTAATTCTGCAGGAGGAACAGGCAAAGCTGAATGGCAGTGGCGGTATCTCAAGTCGTGCTGGAACAAACGCCCCAGCCCTTGGTCGAGGACCAAATTCAGGGGTATAGGCGTAATCAGTGACGCCTTTACAACGCCCAACAAGCAACACGGCGGATAGTCCGTCGTTTAACTGGGCAACCAGCCCCTCAACATATCCTGTAACAGCAACTGGACCCTCAGGAATAACTGCGCTTATCCATGCGAGAACGCGCAGCCATAGCTCCTGCAGAGGTGCTCTATTATTCCAGAACGGATGATGAGCACCACCGAGTATACATCCACCACTCGGAGGAGTCCCTCAGTTGCGTTGGGGATGCATAGGTGGATCGGAACTTTATCTAAGAAGACAGCTACCAGCAGCTATGGAAAAGTGGTATGAAGTTCATACACCTTGGAGTTATGCAGGTACGACTGTAGGTGCTCCATCGACATGCAGAAGGAACACTGGCACTTGTCGTGTTCCGAGACAACCGGTGGTAGGGTGATAAAGCATTAATTGCCACCATGGAAGTTGATCTCACGCAGGGGAGCCAATTGGTTTATATCATCCCTGATATGATGCTAACTATTGGAGATTTTTGCAGAAATATTCAAATCTCCATCCTTACTCGGGGATATGATACCTGGCACCATGGTGAGGCCAACTTGCTGGTTACCAGAGGACTAATCGGGAGGCTGTCGAACACTCCAAATATGGCTTTTGCTTACGAAGTCTCAGGAGTCATTGATTACATGGCAAGCCATGGTGTTCATGCCCTCCCTGGAAAATGGTATTCGACGGCACAGCTGTGTGGGATCAATTGGCTCCTGAAGCCCTCTCAAATCCCGCCTGTCCTGACACCCACCGAGGTGTCCAGCCAAACACTCCTGGATGGGCGGATCTCACTCAGCTTCAACCAGTATGCCTCTCTTCCTGATACCATAGAGGATGATGAACTTGTTGCCATCCTCACTCAGGATGAGGCTCTGGCAGATGTTTGGGACACCCAGGGTGAACCCAGCGGCAAGTACGATTACTATGTCCGGTATTCTGCTCCTCCGTCCTCCTTCAAGCCCTTTCCTATCACACCAACAGGATGGGATGATCCGGAGGATGATCCACCAGAACAAAAGCCTGCCATCATAGGAGGCGAGCAGCCTCAGCTAGCACATCCTGCTCCTTGGAAGGTGATGCCAGCCAAGAAGTGGAGACGCCATTTTGCCCAATGACATGCAGCAACCAGGCATCTTGTGTGGCGACCTAAAGGACGAGGAGACTAGCATCCAACTTGCGGAACCCATGCAAGAGATACATGCCCAGGGGCCTCTGTACTCCGATCCATGGAACCTCTGCAAGAAGGAACTGGGGACAACACCCACCTTCTAGCCACATGGCGTCTGACCAACCAAGAAGGCAACTCTGACACTGAGAATGACCCAGATGAGTATTGTGAGTACCTGCAATATTATACTTGGTTGGGCGACACCGAACTCGTTGCCACTTTAGTAGAAGACTGGGGTATGGAGTATCCCCAGCGGGCACCACCGGCACCACCCAGCAAGCCAAGCCTACGGAACGGCTTTGCTCCTCCTCAATTATCTCTGAATACAGGCCCCCAGTGGAATCAACCATGGGCCCTGTGAATTATCCCCCAGCGGCGAAGACTACTCAACCTGGTCCAAGCCAGGAACCCCTCACCCGGGCCCTTAAGGATCTGTCGTTCTGCCACGACATTCCAATCCCTGGGTACTATCAGCAACCCCAACGGAAGTTTGGTGTTCGGCGGTCGACAACCTACAAAGGAAAGCCCCATCCTTCGCATGCTCGCATCGAAAAGAAGAAGCACCTCATCCGCAACAGGAGGTGTCGATGCTTTCTCTGCGGAGAAGAGGGACCTTTTGCCCGACAATGCCCCAATGAGCGACGAAATGTCAAGCGCGTCGCCATGTTTGAACAGCTTGACCTCCCAGAAGATTGCGAAATTGTGTCCGTCCAAGAAGGCGATGACCCTAGTGATGCCATCTACAGCATTTCTGAAGGGGAGGAGGACACGACAGTCCTGCAGGAGGAAAAGATTTTTATGTTTCGGGAAGATGACCGGGCCTGGTGGATTGGCCCTACAGGGGGCTACCGCGCCATGGTCAGAGTATCACAACAACAGTACGAGTGTAGCCACACTTGGGACATGAATCAAGATGTGCCTGACGCCTACGAGCAGTGCTATTGCTGTCAGGAACCCTCCCAAAAGCGCTACCGCATGCATTGCCCGATCTGTCAACTGACAGTCGGTGGCAGGTGCAGCTCATATTACTTTAACAAAAGAATTCCAGTGGCTTAGACATCCCTTCCATGGTATGATTCCAACGATTTACTACTTGAACAACAAAATTACATTTCTGCTTGTGAAAGGGAAAAAAGGCAGTTGCAATAGCAGCTATCCCTTACCCAAGAGGAGCGGGAGGCCCTCCAACAATGCCTCCTTCTTGCTCAGAAGCAAAGCTACCACTGGCAACAAGAGTCTGACAACTGGAAGCTGAAATACAAGGAGCTCGAAGGCGCCACCAGGGAACTTGATCGCATGGTGCTCGAGCGAAATGACCTTCAAAAAGAAATACAAAAGCTCCACCAAGAGAAAGGAGCACTCAAACTGCAGCAGCAGGAAGAGCCGGTGGATGCCGATGACCTCAACGTATTTCTCATTGACACTACTCAGCGACTCCTCTCTGCTGAGATGCGGGTGACAACACCACCCCGGCGGACGAAGAATATGCTCTATAACCTAAAGGTGAAGTTCGATATTCCCCATGTTGTGCCATTTGAGGTAAATGCAATCCTCGATACAGGGGCTACTACCTGCTGTATTGACCAAGGAGTGGCTCTTGTCAGCGCCCTGGAGGACAACCCTTTCCTAGTACACTTCAGTGGCATCAACTCTCGCACTTCGGCCAACAAGAAGCTTAAATTTGGCCGCATGTTGATTGGGGAGAATGGCTTTCGGATCCCTTACAGGTATGCCTTCCCAATGAAGTTGGGAGAGGAGATCCAAATGATCCTTGGCTGTTACTTCATCCGTGCCATTCAAGGCGGCGTCTGCATCGAAGGAAATACGGTTACGTTCTACAAAAATGTGACCACGATTCATACTCTCCCATCTGTACCAACGGCAGCAGCGATTGAAGAGTTGGACTTAGACGAGGACGAGTACATACAAATACAGGAGCTTGTGCAGTACGCAATGGACCAACAACCATCACAAAGTTTCACCAGTAGCGTCCGTCCCTTGCTTGATGAACTCCGATGCCAAGGGTACATTGGTGAAGACCCACTGAAGTACTGGTCCAAGAACCAGGTACTATGCCACCTGGATATCAAGAACCCGGATTTCACCATCGAAGACCGGCCTTTAAAGCACATTACACCACAAGCCATGGCCAAGTATGCAAAACATGTGAAAGCACTTCTGGATCTTAGTATTATTCGCCCCAGCAAAAGCCGGCATCGCACCACTGGGATCATTGTGAACTCCGGCACAACAGTTGATCCCCGTACAGGCAAGGAGATCAAAGGCAAAGAACGGATGGTCTTCAACTACCGACGCCTGAATAATCTCACAAACAAGGATCAAAACAGCCTGCCCGGGATCAACACCATCCTACGAAAGGTAAGCAGAAGCCGCATATACTCAAAATTTGACCTGAAATCGGGTTTTCATCAAGTGGCTATGCATCCCGCCTCCGTAGAATGGACGGCACCCAGAAGGCCTCTATTTGTGGCTCGTCGTGCCCTTTGGCCTCAAAAATGCACCCGCGAAAGATGGACAATTGCTTCAAGGGGACTGAGGACTTTATTGCAGTATATATTGATGACATCTTGGTCTTCTCTTCTTCAGAAGTGGAGCATGAGCAACATCTATGGGTCATGCACCAGATTTGTCAAACTAATGGGCTAATCCTGAGCCCAACCAAAATGAAGCTAGCAGTCTCAGAAGTGAAATTCTTGGGGGCAGTACTCGGCAATCAACAAATCAAGCTGCAGCCCCACATCATCAAGAAGATTGCAGACTTGCAAGAACAAGAACTGACCACCACAAAAGGCCTCCGAGCCTGGCTCTGAATCTTAAACTACACCCGAAGCTATATCCCTAATCTGGGAACTCTACTCGGGCCACTATACGCAAAGACAAGTCCTACGGGAGAAAGGCGCTGGAACTCCCAAGATTGCGACTTAGTCGCTAAGATCAAGGCCTTGGTACAAAATCTACCGGATCTCGAACTACCACCAAAAGCTAGCTATATGATCCTCGAGACCGACGGCAGCATGACGGGATGGGGCGGAATATGCAAATGGAAGCCCCAGAAATATGACCCTAAATCAATGGAGAAGGTATGTGCCTATGCGAGCGGCAGGTTCCACCCAATCAAATCTACTATTGATACGGAACTATATGCCGTCATGAATACGCTGGAAGCACTCAAAATCTACTACTTGGATAACGCTGACCTCACTATTCGAACTGACTGTCAAGCGATTATTAGCTTCTTCAACAAGTCGGCCAACCATAAGCCTTCCCGCGTACACTGGCTCGCCTTCACCGACTACACTATCGGCACGGGACTCGCCAACCAGCTGGCGGATACTCTCTCCCGCTTGATTACCTCTCTTGTCATTTCAGGATGGCCTGCACCCGAAATCTTGGAAGGACTCAGCCTCGTAGCAACCTGGTTACAGGAGGCGCACCAGACACCCTCTCCGGAGGCGCAGCAGGAGCACCTGGCGGCAGCTCAAGCCTTGTGCTACAATATGAATCATAGCCACAGCTCCTCCAGAACCTCCCCATGTCCCTTGATACCTACGACGCCATCAGACGACGGCTCCAACAGCTGGAACGGCAGGGTGCCCAGGAAGCACTTGCGGCCGTTCGACAATTCTATGACCTACATGCCCTCAAGCTGACTGAAGCCACAAAACGCGCAAGACGCAAGACCACTGGCAATTTCTGGGCCCAGTGGCATCCTGTGGTCACTCAGATCGATATCCAGCTAGAAACAGCAGTCAAACTCACAACTGATGTAGCCCAACGACTGCCCGCTTTCATGTTCGGAGCACATGGGACTAGCTTGCGCAGATGGGAAAAGTAAGATGTGATGTAAAGTAAAGTAGATGCAATGTAATGTAAAGTAAGATGTGATCTAAAGTAAAGTAGATGCAATGTAATGTAAAGTAAGATGTGATGTAAAGTAAAGTAGATGCAAAGGAGATGTGATGTAAAGATATAAAAGCAGATGCCTTGCTCTTATCCACTTGTTTGGTGATAACGCAGGTTTCTCTCCTATAAAAACCCTCAGAGTCGTCAAGGAACGACATCGAGGAACTTCCCAAAACTTCCTTCTCTTGATCGAGGAACTTCCCAAAACTTCCTTCTCTTGTTCGAGGAACTTCTCTTGTTCTTATTTTCGCTTCTTCCGCCGACCAAACCGGCAACCCCCTTCACAACCCTGGTATCAGAGCTCAGTTTCAGAGCTTAGTTTCACAACCCTACTAGTACTACTTCTACTGCTTCCCCTACTATTACTCCAACTACTACTATTACAACTCTTACTACTTCTACTACAGCTATTACTACTGTTGCTCCTACTTCTACTACGACTACTATTATCCCGACTACAATAACTACTGTTAGTACTACTACTACTACTACTACGATCGCTTCTGCTATTACTACTACTACTACTACTACTACTTCTTCTTCTTCTTCTTCTACCACTACGGCTACTACTTCTACTGGCACTACTACAACTTGTACTACTACAACTCCTCCTCCTCCTCCTACTACTACTATTATTACTACTATTGCTATTGTAGCTTCTACTTTTACTACTTCTGTTGTAACTACTACTCCTCCTGCAACTACTACTAGTACTACTACTATTACTATTATTACTACTAATACTATTACCACTACTGCTACAACTACTATTATTATGACTACTACTACTACTACTACTGTTACTACTAGCACAACAACAACAACAACTACTACTACTACTACGAGAAATATTCCCACGACAGCTGCTATAATTACTATTACTACTACTACTACAACTGCAATAATAACTACTACAACTACTATTACTACTACTATTATGACCTCCACTATAGCTACTGCTACTCCTACTACAACAACTCCTACTACTACTCCTATGGACTACTCCGACGCTGACTACTATGACTACTTACTACTCCTCACACGACTAGTTCCTTCTCGTTGTATGTTCGTGTACTACCGGACTCCACGTACTACCACTACGACTACCACGCCGATGACTACTTACTCTACTACTACTCCTGCTGCTTGTGCTGCTACGACGACAACTACTACGACTCCTACAACGACTACTACCACCTCTACTTTTCTATTAAACCACTACTGTACTAGGTAGTATTACTTATACCACTACTTAACTACTAATGCAACTACTGCTACTGTTGCTACTGCTACTGTTGCGACTATTACCGCTTTTTTCCACTACTACTATCTACTTCCTATGCTACAACTATTAACCTGTTACTGCTACTACTGCTACCCCTGTTGCCACCAATAATCACTACTACTGTGCTATTACATCCTACAGGTAGTAAATACGACTATTCTACTTATACTATTACTACTATTGTGACATGTTTACTTACTACCAAACTCTTTACTTACTATGTTTTGCTGCTACTACTACTACTAATACAACTAGAACTAGCACTAACACTGCTACTGCTAATGTTGCTACTACAGCTATTAATACTACTACTTCTACTACTTCTATTGCTACTACTACTGCAACTACTACTGTTGCTACTACTACTGCGACTACTTCTGCTACTACCACTACTGGCACTACTGCTACTACATCTACTACTATAATTGCAACTACTGCCACTACTATAACAAATACTACTAGTATAAAAACAACAACTACTACTACTACAACTACTACAACTGCTATAACTGCTACTCTTAGTACCACTACTAGTACTACTGCTTCAACTGCTACCGCTACTGCTACTACTACCACTGTGACCATTGTAGCTATTGCTTGTAGTACTAGTGCTACCGCTATTACTCTTTCTACTATTACTGCTACTACTACTACAACTTGTACAACTACTGCTACTACTACTGCTAATACTACTACTACTACTACAGCTATTACTGTTGCTACTACTGCTACTCCTACTAATACTATTGTTGCTACTACTAGTATTACTATTAATACTACTACTTCTACAACTATAATTATGACAGCTACTACTACTACTTCTACTACTACTATTAGTACTACAACTACCACTACTACTACTATTACTTTTACAACTATTATTAACACAAGTACAACTACTACTATTACTGCAACTACTACTATTACTGCTACTAAAGCTATTACAACTACTAAAGTTATTCCTGCTCCTTTATTACTACTACTACTACTCCAACTGCTACTGCTACAAATACTACTATTATTCCAACTGCTACTACTGCTACAACTTCGGTTGTTGCACCTAATGCTACTCCAACAACAACTACTACTTCTACTACTACTACCACTACTACTTCTGCTATTGCTACAACTACAACCGCTGCTACTAGAAGCACTACTACTACCCAAATTACTACTACTACTACTTCTTCTATTACTAATATAATTACTACTACTACAACTACTTCTATCACTGCTGCAACTACTACTACTATACTACTAACGCAACTAGTGCTCCAACTTCTACTATTATTACTGCTAAAGCTATTACCACTGCTGCTATTACTACAAGTACTACTACTGCTACAAATGCTACTTGTACTACTACTACTTCTATTATTTATCCTACTACTGCTGCTACTTCGATTCCAACACATGATGCTACTTTGACTGCTACTACAACTTCTGCTATTCCTACCACTGCTGCAACTACTGCTTCTACTACTACTACTACTACTAAAACTTCTACTACTATTACTTCTACTACTACTGCTATAGCTACTACTACTACTACAACTACTGCTACTGCTACTACAACTATTGCTGTTAGTACTTCTTCCACTACTACTTCGGCTACTACTAATGCTACTACTACTACTCGTACTATTGCTACTGCTGTTGTTGCTGCTGCAACTATGACTACTACGACGGGTACTACAACTCCTCCTACAACTACTACTTCTACTGTGGCTGTTAATGCTACTATTGCTACTACTTCTACTACCACTAAAACAACCACTACTACTACTAGTGCTTCTCCTCCTACTACTACTATGACTACTGTTGTTGTTGCTTCCACTACTACAACAACTATACCAGTACTGCTTCTACTACTACTATTGGTTCTGCTACTACTATTTATGCTACAACTACCACTTCTTCTACTATTGGTACTACTGCTATACTTCCACTACTACTACTATTAGTACTACTACTTCTGCTACTACTGCTACTGCTA
>RXID01016142.1:0-26693 GCA_005019695.1 Trichopus zeylanicus subsp. travancoricus | reverse complement strand
AGAAGTTAAATTTTTTAGGAGTTAGTTGTAAAATTACGGAAGGTAAAAGTGAAATTTTTGGAACAACTTTTGATTAAATAATAAATAGAGATTGTAGGTAATAAATTTCAAAAAGAGAAAAATACATCTAATTATTGAAATTCCAGAGGGTTTTAATAAAAAAGACAAATTTCGAAAGTTGTAGATAAATATCCCTTCTGAATAAAATCTTGTGCCCTATCTTCCTTTTCTTCCCGCACCCACCGCATCTTTGCCCATCAACTCTCCTCGACATCGGCGTGGTGAAATAGAGGAAGGATATACTTATGGTTGTGAACATACGAATCCTGTTGGGGTCAGCACACTAAGAAAGTAAAATTATTTACAAGAAGAGGAGAATCTTGTTTGCATCCGTGCACAGAGAGAAGAAGCTCGTCAGTTTCGGCAAAATAAAGCAGAGGAGAATCTTATCGGCAATGACATCTACCAGAAAAGTCGACTGCTGGGTGGTCAAAAGACTCAAAATAGTCAAAAGTTTTGTTTTGCACTTGGTCGTGTTGGTAAAATTTACTTGTAAACAATTTTTTGACAGACTCATAATTTATAGTATAAATTAAAAATTAAAATAAATTATTGTGTTTGTTTGGATCGGAGTTAGAGTTTGTAAGTTTTTTTCAGTTCTATTTATCTACCCGCAGCCCACCCAATTCCAAAATTTTGTTTTTCTCATATCCCCGGAATTGTTTGGTTTACGGCAATCATCATATTTAATCCAATCTCAACTCCGATATTTTGTCGATGTGGAACTAAAGACAACTGTTGTCAGTTACAAACTTACTGTCTGTTTACTGATTCACTGGCCCACCAGGCCTTACACTTACTATATTAGACGTCCTAGATAACATGACCATATCTCATTTGGTAATTTTATCATGATTAGTGTATGAGTTAAGTAAAAGTGTTTTTGAAAATTCTGCTTAGTATTTTATATTGCAATTCGACGAATTTTATCATGTAGTGAGAGATAGAGAAGGTAAGACAATTGGCACAAGCGACACAAGGAGTTTGTGATAGTGATACTTATTCCTTAGAGTATCACCAAAACTGTCCCTCGTAGGAATAGAAAGAAAATGCATATATTCAAATAATTTGTCATACATGGACTATTGACCCACCGTAGTAAAGCTATAGAGCTCAACTTTCGAATGTTGAATTATGAAGCTCATTTTTTGATGGTCAGACTATGAAGTGTGTTTTCTGATAATCAGGATATGGAGTTTATCATCTAATGGTCAAGTTGTGAAGCTCGTTTTTTAATAGTCAAATTGTATAATTTGTCTTCTGATCATTAAATTATAAAACTCGTCTTCTGATAATCGGACTATAAAACTTATTTTTTAATTATCGAGCTATGAGATTTAGTACTTTAAAGGCCTGTGGAGTTTTGGCTTGGTAGCAATTAGGGGCGCTGATCTTGATTCAATTTTTATTTTAGTTTACCTAGTAATTGAGTTTTGGGTTCAACATTCTTCTTTAACACATCATATATATTTAAGATTAGTAAATTAATGTATGAGTTGGGTTCACCTGTTCGACTTGCAGGTCAAACTGGATTAAATCCAACAAAAACTTTTGATAATATTGCATGAAATACTGTTATAATAGGAGTAGGACCGAGTCAAATTTGCCCAAGAGAGCGTTCCCAACACGATGATTCTCAAATCTCAATTACTTCACAAGTAATATGATTATTGAGATTTACAATAATATTTTTAATTTACTTTAGTTTAAAAATATAATGATTAGTAAATATGACAGCCCCGATTTACTTAAATCTATAGTTGTTCACCTCTTGCAGATTATGAACTCTGAATTTTACAAAAAAAAACATAAAAATTCAAATAATGAATGTGCTGAAAACATAGATTTTGTCGTTCAAATATGGATGACAGTTTCTTCAGCTGTAACCGTGCAATCCACCTTCTTCCTGCAAATCGGGCATGTGTTGCGCCAAGCCTTCAGCCACGGTCGGATGCATCCTTCGTGGAAGCAGTGCCCGCACGGCGTGCTCTCCAGCTCCATCCCCGGCTTCAACTCCTCCAAGCACACGGCGCAGCGGTCTCCCTCTCCGTCTCCTGCTTCATCGTACCCCACCGGCGCCAATTCGAACGACGCCGTGACCTCATCCACATGCAGGTCGACCACCACGTTGATGACCGCCTCGAGCTCCAACAGCTGCAGTAGGTCGCGGGGGAGGACCTTTAGGGTCCGGAAAATGAACTCCGCTATGCGACAAGCCAGGTCATGCTTTCGCACGCCGGGGAGGAGGTCAGGGAGCTTCAGCAAATCCAGGACGTGCTGCACGGGCGTCACGAAGGCGGTGGTGTCGGCGTCGTTGAAGCAGCATTGGCAGGGTTCGATGTATGAGGTTGTCCGTATGCTTTGGCTGCGGCATTCGCCGTGGAGCCGCCAGTTGATGGTCTGGTGGAACTTGAAGTGGACACGGACAACCGGGAGAACGGCATCAGCGACAGCGGTGGCGGCCTCATCTTCTTCTTCAAAGAGAATGTCAGAAAGAGAGAAGACCGTTTCGCAATTACAGCGCATTGTCAATGAAGAAAAAGATGACGAGGACGACGACCGAGAAGAGCTGTTTCCTCGGCTGCTTTCTCCCCTGCTTTTATAGATGCTGAAGTTTGCCTCGGTTTCGAGTCGGTTTTGGAAGTCCAATTCCTACTCGGTTTGGGAGTTCTGATTACAGAAGCTACTAATTCGGAACTTTGGAAGTTCTGAGATTTAGGTATTAGCAAACATAATAAAGTGAGGTTTCACCTTTACCAATTTTTAATGGAGTGTCTCAGAGAAGTTTCTAGAAAACTGGCAATTTGAATTTCTGCTGGTCGTGCATGAAGAGGTTGTGGTTGAGCCACTGTTGTTCTGTTCTGGTGTCATCCAGTGATCCATTTGATAGTTTTATGAGTGTTAGACACTAGGATACTTGAACACAATCTGTATTCTTTATGATCTGTATATAAGTTCATACTAGAAGCAAGGGCATCGGATGTGTTTTTTGATCACTAGTATTGGTTACCTCAATCACACCTGAGACAGTTTGTTTTTACTTCTTTTCCTTATGCACCTTGGATATGATGCTATAATCATATCTTGGCTGCTAAGTATTTTTCTTGCTGTTCTACATGCTTGCATTTTGTTGTAGGCGTTATTGCAGGCTGAAGATGATTTTGGCTAGTATATGATGAATTGGATAGTGTCATGGCATTATCAGCTGGACTCGTAGTTTTGTGTGATATGTTTTTATTGGTTTCTTTCCCTCTAACCTGTTTCTTTGATTTCTTATGGTGTTTAAAACAGTAAATTTATCTGGTTCTGGGTTTTCACAGGTTTTATCTTCTCTGAGCTCTGTCCAGTCATACTTTGATTTCTTCTCTGAGAAATTAGATCAAGAGTTTCAGGTACTTCGGTTTTTGGCAGTTCCATTTTCAGGACTATGTTCCTGCTTCATGTTTGGTTCCATAATTACTATCTTTGTCTTGTTAAATTGTTTGAATTGCCTTTGGTTTTTTAGGAAGGAAGCATTCTTCTACTAGAGTTCATTTATGGTAATTGATAGGTGAAAGATGATTTCGTGGAAACAACTATTTCAAAATTGAGATGAATATAATTTTGGCGTTGTACAATATTTTTTTTCATTCATGCTCTGCTATCCTGCGTAAGTAATACAAGAGTTTTCAACTGGCATCTTAATACAAAGAGTTTTCGACTGGCATCTTTGCAGACACTTGCTGTTCACTTTTAATTGCCATTACTGGTTATAGTACATGATTGCATTGGTGATGGTATTAATAGCTATTAATAGCTCCCTGTATTTTGACTAATCTCTGTTCTCATTTGCCAGAGAGAAATCCAAAATTAGAGAGGAAATAATAGCTCGCAGACAAAAGAAACTTCTTATGTGCCATGCTCGTCAAAAGTATTTGGAAGAGGTGACTTCGCGACAGATGGAGCTTCTACAGGACCTCGACAGGTTTCCTCTTGAAAAAACATTAGCTTCCCTAACTTCAATTGTTTTCTTTTGTAGTATTTTTTTTTCGTTATTGGATTATGGAGAAGGCAAGTGAAGTAGAGCGCGAGATTGAGAGGCAATGGGTTTTGGAGCTTCAACGGGCAAAAACTAGGGGAACTCTTGACTTGGAGAGAGAAAGGCAAACTCAGGTGTTGGTTTTGTGATCTGGTGGGATTCACATATTTAAATAATTTATTTGCACTATTTGCACTAACACTAGAGTTGTGAACATTCATAGCCCATTGTATTTGTGGTTTTCTCTTTGTATAGTTTTGAGATGTGTTGTTATATAAGTTGGGATGATTATGTCTAAATTATAATAAAATAATAATTGATATTTGTATAAATTTCTCTTTTATGTTCTCAATAATGATCTTGAACGATTTATACTTTCGAATAAATTCGTAATGTAAAGTAAATCAGTTATTCACGGCAAACATTGTACGTAGTTTTATACAAAATTTTAAGTTTCGGTTTTGGTATGGATTTCGGCATCCACCAAAATCGATTTGCTTCGATCGTTTCGGTAACGTTTCGGTTTCAGTCGAGATTTAAAACCGTATTATAAATAGCTCCATCGGGGTGTTCCTCAAGCGCGGAGCAGGCAGTTCAAGGGAACGTTTGCACTTCATGTGATAGGAGCTTGCAAGAGCCCTACATTCATTGCTCTTTGGGCTGCAAGCTGCTTTATCATTCATGCCAAAAATCCAATTCAAAGCATCATTTTTACGTTTTCCATACTTAGCAGTTGTGAATTCATCAAAGCAAATGATAGGAAGTTCATGGTTTTGACGATAATTCAGAGTTATACACGAGAAAGAAAGAAGAAAGCCCAATTCTTTCATGGCTTTTCAAGTTCAATTCCGCTGAAATAGGAGCATATTGATCATGAGTATGTCTTCGTAGCTGGACTATGTGTACTCTGGCAGGAGAAGGATCTGTCGCCAGACTTGAGAACATGCGAAACATGACGCTGAGGCCAGACTTCCTCGTCCCGCATGACGTCGACGTTGGGGATGACGAGGCAAACGAGACAACGCACTCAACGGTGGTGGAAGGCGACGAGCCTGTGGGCTCATCCGACTCAGAGAACCTGAGCCTATCTTGCACGACGGAGACCCGGTTGCTTGCCTCTTTCACCATGCCACCATGGCCGCACCCCGTCGGACCTCGCCGCTTTCTCCCTGCAGTGCCATCGCCGCCCGCTCCCTCCTCAGTCGCCACCGTCAGTGCCTGCCCCCGCGCGCCATTGCCGGAGGCCGTGCGCCGCCTCCAACTCCTCTCCCGCACGCAACCCCTGCACCGCCTTCCTCTGCTGCTCAGCCCCACCGGGTCCCTACTTCAGCTCTGCCTCTCGCCGACTGCATTGCCCTGACCTCGCCACCTCGCTGTTTGTCGCCGCCGGGGGAGGCCAGATCTGGCTAGATCTGGCCAGATCCGACCATGGATCAAAGTCGGGCGGGGCCGGAGGTGGTCGAGGCCGGGAGATCGAGGGAGAAAAATCGTGAGAAAGAAGAAAAACGAGGATAATTGATGATTTAATAAAAAAAAGTTAAACAAAAATAAATATAAAAATTTTGAGGTTTTAAATAAAAATTGTAAAAGGTAAATGAGAAATGTTTTATCAAAATTTTAATTTAATTATAATTAGAGCTTCTAAATAATAAATTTCAAAATAAGGGAGTTGTAAGTAAACACTGAAATCGCATCAGATTTTTCATACAGAGTAAATTTTGATAGTTGTACGTAAAATCTCTAAAAAAATATTATTATCTAATAATATTTAAATGCATATTATTTAAAATTACAGAGACGTGTGTCTTTCCGGATGTGTCTATGTATTTGATTGTGTCTATTCAAAAAGAGATACACTATTTAGTGACACCACTTCATGAATAAATATATAGTCTATAAATATAAACTTCTCACAAGTCTTGATGAAATAAAAAATACACAAAATCACAACAAAATAATAATTAGCATTTAAACAGATTTCTCTCTTATACTCTCATTATTGATTTTAAATAATTTAGACTTTTGAATAGGCTTAGAGTGTAGACTGAATCATATATTCATATTAGGCATTATATTACAAGGATAGCTTCATATAAATTAATCTACAATGACACTTATAGACTAATCTGCAGAAATATGGAGAAAATATTATTTTAGAGAAAAATTCTTTTCAGATCATCTTGTCACCCTCCATTGCTGAAAGCCTGATCCAACTGACTTTGACGACGATCCATCTGCTAGAAATATTATTATCTAACAATATTAAATAATATATATATATATATATATATATTTGAAATTAAAATTATAGAGAGGTGTGTCTTTTCGTATGTGTTTATTGATGTTAATTGGGTGCGTCCATTCAAGAAAAGATACATTATTTGGAGATATTGCTTCATGAATAGATAAATTTCTTAGAAGGCTTGATAGATGAGAAGACATACAAAATTATAACAAAATAATAGTTGACATCAATAAAGACTTTTCTCTTATATTTTCAATATTGATCTTGAACGATTTAGATTTTCGAATAAGTTTGTAGTGCAGACTAAACCGTCTATTCACAATAGGCATTGTATTCCCGAAATAATTTTATATAAACCAATTTATGACAATGTGGGAGAAGTACAGTGGGAGAAAAAGATTCTTTTCATATTACTTTACGTAATCTTATTTTTTATTATTTTTTTATAATAACTCTCCTGAATTTTTATTATAATATTGATAATCGCTTTGACCTCTAGCAAATGAACTTTGCCATTCTGTAAACTAGCTCAACCGTTGTTTGAGAGATAATGGTTATTAAATATGATGGACCTAATTTACAAAAGTCTATAGGGCTCCGTTTGGTAATAGGGACGGACTAAGCGTTGTTTTAAATTTTTATTTAAAAAATTAATATTAATTAATTTACATTATTATTAAATTAAATTATTATAAAAAAATAATTAATTGTTTGAATTTTAAATTATTGTATGATGAATTTTGATAAGAAATAATAATTTACAAAAATAATTTATCAATCTTAATTTGGACCTTTATTTTGATTTGTTCCTAAAAAACTCCTAATTGTTCACTACAGACTACGAATGGCCTCGACTTACGGAAGTCTTGTTCCCTGCAGATTATGAACTCTGAATTTCACAAAAAGAAACAAAAAATTCAAATAATGAATGTGGTGAAAACATAGATTTTGTCGCTCAAATATGGATGACAGTTCTTTCAGCTGTAACCGTGCAATCCACCTTCTCCCTGCAAATAGGGCATGTGTTGCGCCAAGCCTTCAGCCACGGTCGGATGCATCCTTCGTGAAAGCAGTGCCCGCACGGCGTGCTCACCAGCTCCATCCCCGGCTTCAACTCGTCCAAGCACACCGCGCAGCGGTCTCCCTCTCCGTCTCCTGCTTCGTCGTACCCCACCGGCGCCAAGTCGAACGACGCCGTGACCTCATCCACATGCAGGTCGACCACCACCTTGATGACCGCCTCGAACTCCACCAGTGCGTCGTCGGGGACGACGTCCAGGGTCCGAAAAATGTACCGCGCTATGCGGCAAGCCTGGTCATGCTTTTGCACGCCGGGGAGGATGTCGGGGACCTTCAGCAAATCCAGCATGTCCTGCACGCGCTTCACGAAGGCGGTTGTGTCGGTGAAGCAGCATTGGCAGGGATCGAGGTATGCGGCTCTCCGTATCCTTTGTCTGCGGCCTTCGCCGTGGAGCCGCCAGTTGATGGTCTGGTGGAACTTAAAGTGGACCCGGACAACCGGGAGAACGGCACCAGCGACAGCGGTGGCGGCCTCGTCTTCTCCTTGAAAGAGAATTTGAGGAAGATAAAAGTCGGTTTTGCAATAGCCGCGCATTGTCAATGAAGAAAAAGAAGACGAGGACGACGGCCGAGGAGCGATTCGTTTTCTCAGCTGCCTTCTCCCTCTGCTTCTATATCTACGGAAGTTTCCGATTTTGGGTTCGATTTTGATTTCGAGCCGGTTTTGGAAGTCCAATTCCTACTCCGTTTGGAATTAGAGATATCTGATTACGGGCGCCACCTGATTTGGTTGACAATGAATTCTCTTCTGAAACACCTATCCAAATTTGTATAATTTCTAGTCTTTATCATATTTATATATAATTATTTCTTTTTCTGTTGTTAGTAGAAAATTTTTTTGCTTCTAATTACAAAAGCTAGAAAAAAAAAAAAAGAGAATTTGACTCTAGGTTATGACAAAATATATAATTAGGTTAGTTAAATTGATTGAAATAAAAAATTTTAAAATCAAACTGAAAAAAAAAAAAAATTTAATTTAAAATTGACTGAACCAAATTAGCAAAAAAATCGAACCGGTTTTAACTATTCAATGCTCACCCCTATATCAACCTAAAGCCATTGGGCTTAAGGTAACTGGTTTTGATGGTTATTTCAAAAAATATATATTAAAACAGACAAAATTTTTATAAATATTATTAAAAATAATATTTAAATTCTAAAATTAAAATTGTTTATGTTTCGGGTTTAGAAGTATAGTGTTATTTGGATGTTACCGGTTGGATGATAAGATGTCGAACATATTGCTAGTAATAATTCAAACAATCTCCAGGTATTTGACACTGTAGCATTTTTATGCGAACCTTAAAGAGATCTTAATTGAAGTCGAAATTTGTTTTTCTACTTATTTTTTATTTTTCTAAAATATTTTCTTGGTAATTCGTGCAATTTATTATGTAATGAAAACAAATCTTAAATTATGTTAAGATGGCGTTAAAATTTGGATAAAAAATAATATATGTTAACTTATAGTCTCGTGACTAGGGATTTTTTTATCATAAATTCTAATCTTAATAACCTTATTGTTCCGGAAGAAAATTCATTCAACTAAAATGGTATCGAACACCTCTGCCCTACAAAATAGTATTATCTGATAATATTCAAATATATATTATTTAAAATTAAAATTACATAGAGGTGTGTTTTTTCGGATGTATCTATGCATTTGATTGAGTGTGTCTATTCAAAAAAAAGATGCATTATTTACTGACACCACTTCATGAATAAATATGCAGTCTATAAATATAAAACTCTCACAAGTCTTGATAGAATAAAAAATAAACAAAATCACAACAAAATAATAGTTAGTGCTGAAACATATTTATCTCTTATGCTCTTAATATGGATCTTGAACGATTCAGACCTTCGGATAGGCTCAAAGTACATACCAAATCATATGTTCACATTAGGCATTAGATTTCGGTGATAGCTTCTTATAGACCAATCTATAATAATATTTATAGACCAATTTACAATAATATAAAATAATACTATTTTAGAGAAAGATTTTTTTTAGATTACCTTGTCATCCTCCATCGCTGGAGGCCCGATCCGATTGTCTTTAGCGACGATCCATCCGCTCGAAATATTATTATTTAATAATATTAAATATAAATTATTTGAAATTAAAACTATAGAAAAGTGTGTCATTTTGGATGTATTTATTCATTTTAATTAGGTGTGCCTATTCAAGAAAAGAGATATTATTTGGAAATATTATTTCATGAATAAATATATAATTTATAAATATAAATTTCTCATAAGGCTTGATGGAAGGAAAGATAGACAAAATTACAACAAAATAATAATTGATATTTGTATAAATTTCTCTTTTATGTTCTCAATAATGACCTTGAACGATTTATACTTTCGAATAAGTTCGTAATGTAAAGTAAATCAGTTATTCACGGCAAACATTGTACGTAGTTTTATACAAAATTTTAAGTTTCGGTTTTGGTATGGATTTCGGCATCCACCAAAATCGATTTGCTTCGATCGTTTCGGTAACGTTTCGGTTTCAGTCGAGATTTAAAACCGTATTATAAATAGCTCCATCGGGGTGTTCCTCAAGCGCGGAGCAGGCAGTTCAAGGGAACGTTTGCACTTCATGTGATAGGAGCTTGCAAGAGCCCTACATTCATTGCTCTTTGGGCTGCAAGCTGCTTTATCATTCATGCCAAAAATCCAATTCAAAGCATCATTTTTACGTTTTCCATACTTAGCAGTTGTGAATTCATCAAAGCAAATGATAGGAAGTTCATGGTTTTGACGATAATTCAGAGTTATACACGAGAAAGAAAGAAGAAAGCCCAATTCTTTCATGGCTTTTCAAGTTCAATTCCGCTGAAATAGGAGCATATTGATCATGAGTATGTCTTCGTAGCTGGACTATGTGTACTCTGGCAGGAGAAGGATCTGTCGCCAGACTTGAGAACATGCGAAACATGACGCTGAGGCCAGACTTCCTCGTCCCGCATGACGTCGACGTTGGGGATGACGAGGCAAACGAGACAACGCACTCAACGGTGGTGGAAGGCGACGAGCCTGTGGGCTCATCCGACTCAGAGAACCTGAGCCTATCTTGCACGACGGAGACCCGGTTGCTTGCCTCTTTCACCATGCCACCATGGCCGCACCCCGTCGGACCTCGCCGCTTTCTCCCTGCAGTGCCATCGCCGCCCGCTCCCTCCTCAGTCGTCACCGTCAGCGCCTGCTCCCGCGCGCCATTGCCGGAGGCCGTGCGCCGCCTCCAACTCCTCTCCGCACGCAACCCCTGCACCGCCTTCCTCTGCTGCTCAGCCCCACCGGGTCCCTACTTCAGCTCTGCCTCTCGCCGACTGCATTGCCCTGACCTCGCCACCTCGCTGTTTGTCGCCGCCGGGGGAGGCCAGATCTGGCTAGATCTGGCCAGATCCGACCATGGATCAAAGTCGGGCGGGGCCGGAGGTGGTCGAGGCCGGGAGATCGAGGGAGAAAAATCGTGAGAAAGAAGAAAAACGAGGATAATTGATGATTTAATAAAAAAAAGTTAAACAAAAATAAATATAAAAATTTTGAGGTTTTAAATAAAAATTGTAAAAGGTAAATGAGAAATGTTTTATCAAAATTTTAATTTAATTATAATTAGAGCTTCTAAATAATAAATTTCAAAATAAGGGAGTTGTAAGTAAACACTGAAATCGCATCAGATTTTTCATACAGAGTAAATTTTGATAGTTGTACGTAAAATCTCTAAAAAAATATTATTATCTAATAATATTTAAATGCATATTATTTAAAATTACAGAGACGTGTGTCTTTCCGGATGTGTCTATGTATTTGATTGTGTCTATTCAAAAAGAGATACACTATTTAGTGACACCACTTCATGAATAAATATATAGTCTATAAATATAAACTTCTCACAAGTCTTGATGAAATAAGAAATACACAAAATCACAACAAAATAATAATGAGCATTTAAACAGATTTCTCTCTTATACTCTCATTATTGATTTTAAATAATTTAGACTTTTGAATAGGCTTAGAGTGTAGACTGAATCATATATTCATATTAGGCATTATATTACAAGGATAGCTTCATATAAATTAATCTACAATGACACTTATAGACTAATCTGCAGAAATATGGAGAAAATATTATTTTAGAGAAAAATTCTTTTCAGATCATCTTGTCACCCTCCATTGCTGAAAGCCTGATCCAACTGACTTTGACGACGATCCATCTGCTAGAAATATTATTATCTAACAATATTAAATATATATATATATATATATTTGAAATTAAAATTATAGAGAGGTGTGTCTTTTCGTATGTGTTTATTGATGTTAATTGGGTGCGTCCATTCAAGAAAAGATACATTATTTGGAGATATTGCTTCATGAATAAGACATACAAAATTATAACAAAATAATAGTTGACATCAATAAAGACTTTTCTCTTATATTTTCAATATTGATCTTGAACGATTTAGATTTTCGAATAAGTTTGTAGTGCAGACTAAACCGTCTATTCACAATAGGCATTGTATTCCCGAAATAATTTTATATAAACCAATTTATGACAATGTGGGAGAAGTACAGTGGGAGAAAAAGATTCTTTTCATATTACTTTACGTAATCTTATTTTTTATTATTTTTTTATAATAACTCTCCTGAATTTTTATTATAATATTGATAATCGCTTTGACCTCTAGCAAATGAACTTTGCCATTCTGTAAACTAGCTCAACCGTTGTTTGAGAGATAATGGTTATTAAATATGATGGACCTAATTTACAAAAGTCTATAGGGCTCCGTTTGGTAATAGGGACGGATTAAGCGTTGTTTTAAATTTTTATTTAAAAAATTAATATTAATTAATTTACATTATTATTAAATTAAATTATTATAAAAAAATAATTAATTGTTTGAATTTTAAATTATTGTATGATGAATTTTGATAAGAAATAATAATTTACAAAAATAATTTATCAATCTTAATTTGGACCTTTATTTTGATTTGTTCCTAAAAAACTCCTAATTGTTCACTACAGACTACGAATGGCCTCGACTACGGAAGTCTTGTTCCCTGCAGATTATGAACTCTGAATTTCACAAAAAGAAACATAAAATTCAAATAATGAATGTGGTGAAAACATAGATTTTGTCGCTCAAATATGGATGACAGTTCTTTCAGCTGTAACCGTGCAATCCACCTTCTCCCTGCAAATAGGGCATGTGTTGCGCCAAGCCTTCAGCCACGGTCGGATGCATCCTTCGTGAAAGCAGTGCCCGCACGGCGTGCTCACCAGCTCCATCCCCGGCTTCAACTCGTCCAAGCACACCGCGCAGCGGTCTCCCTCTCCGTCTCCTGCTTCGTCGTACCCCACCGGCGCCAAGTCGAACGACGCCGTGACCTCATCCACATGCAGGTCGACCACCACCTTGATGACCGCCTCGAACTCCACCAGTGCGTCGTCGGGGACGACGTCCAGGGTCCGAAAAATGTACCGCGCTATGCGGCAAGCCTGGTCATGCTTTTGCACGCCGGGGAGGATGTCGGGGACCTTCAGCAAATCCAGCATGTCCTGCACGCGCTTCACGAAGGCGGTTGTGTCGGTGAAGCAGCATTGGCAGGGATCGAGGTATGCGGCTCTCCGTATCCTTTGTCTGCGGCCTTCGCCGTGGAGCCGCCAGTTGATGGTCTGGTGGAACTTAAAGTGGACCCGGACAACCGGGAGAACGGCACCAGCGACAGCGGTGGCGGCCTCGTCTTCTCCTTGAAAGAGAATTTGAGGAAGATAAAAGTCGGTTTTGCAATAGCCGCGCATTGTCAATGAAGAAAAAGAAGACGAGGACGACGGCCGAGGAGCGATTCGTTTTCTCAGCTGCCTTCTCCCTCTGCTTCTATATCTACGGAAGTTTCCGATTTTGGGTTCGATTTTGATTTCGAGCCGGTTTTGGAAGTCCAATTCCTACTCCGTTTGGAATTAGAGATATCTGATTACGGGCGCCACCTGATTTGGTTGACAATGAATTCTCTTCTGAAACACCTATCCAAATTTGTATAATTTCTAGTCTTTATCATATTTATATATAATTATTTCTTTTTCTGTTGTTAGTAGAAAATTTTTTTGCTTCTAATTACAAAAGCTAGAAAAAAAAAAAAAGAGAATTTGACTCTAGGTTATGACAAAATATATAATTAGGTTAGTTAAATTGATTGAAATAAAAAATTTTAAAATCAAACTGAAAAAAAAAAAAAATTTAATTTAAAATTGACTGAACCAAATTAGCAAAAAAATCGAACCGGTTTTAACTATTCAATGCTCACCCCTATATCAACCTAAAGCCATTGGGCTTAAGGTAACTGGTTTTGATGGTTATTTCAAAAAATATATATTAAAACAGACAAAATTTTTATAAATATTATTAAAAATAATATTTAAATTCTAAAATTAAAATTGTTTATGTTTCGGGTTTAGAAGTATAGTGTTATTTGGATGTTACCGGTTGGATGATAAGATGTCGAACATATTGCTAGTAATAATTCAAACAATCTCCAGGTATTTGACACTGTAGCATTTTTATGCGAACCTTAAAGAGATCTTAATTGAAGTCGAAATTTGTTTTTCTACTTATTTTTTATTTTTCTAAAATATTTTCTTGGTAATTCGTGCAATTTATTATGTAATGAAAACAAATCTTAAATTATGTTAAGATGGCGTTAAAATTTGGATAAAAAATAATATATGTTAACTTATAGTCTCGTGACTAGGGATTTTTTTATCATAAATTCTAATCTTAATAACCTTATTGTTCCGGAAGAAAATTCATTCAACTAAAATGGTATCGAACACCTCCGCCCTACAAAATAGTATTATCTGATAATATTCAAATATATATTATTTAAAATTAAAATTACATAGAGGTGTGTTTTTTCGGATGTATCTATGCATTTGATTGAGTGTGTCTATTCAAAAAAAAGATGCATTATTTACTGACACCACTTCATGAATAAATATGCAGTCTATAAATATAAAACTCTCACAAGTCTTGATAGAATAAAAAATAAACAAAATCACAACACAAAATAATAGTTAGTGCTGAAACATATTTATCTCTTATGCTCTTAATATGGATCTTGAACGATTCAGACCTTCGGATAGGCTCAAAGTACATACCAAATCATATGTTCACATTAGGCATTAGATTTCGGTGATAGCTTCTTATAGACCAATCTATAATAATATTTATAGACCAATTTACAATAATATAAAATAATACTATTTTAGAGAAAGATTTTTTTTAGATTACCTTGTCATCCTCCATCGCTGGAGGCCCGATCCGATTGTCTTTAGCGACGATCCATCCGCTCGAAATATTATTATTTAATAATATTAAATATAAATTATTTGAAATTAAAACTATAGAAAAGTGTGTCATTTTGGATGTATTTATTCATTTTAATTAGGTGTGCCTATTCAAGAAAAGAGATATTATTTGGAAATATTATTTCATGAATAAATATATAATTTATAAATATAAATTTCTCATAAGGCTTGATGGAAGGAAAGATAGACAAAATTACAACAAAATAATAATTGATATTTGTATAAATTTCTCTTTTATGTTCTCAATAATGACCTTGAACGATTTATACTTTCGAATAAGTTCGTAATGTAAAGTAAATCAGTTATTCACGGCAAACATTGTATGTAGTTTTATACAAAATTTTAAGTTTCGGTTTTGGTATGAATTTCGGCATCCACCAAAATCGATTTGCTTCGATCGTTTGGGTAACGTTTCGGTTTCAGTCGAGATTTAAAACCGTATTATAAATAGCTCCATCGGGGTGTTCCTCAAGCGCGGAGCAGGCAGTTCAAGGGAACGTTTGCACTTCATGTGATAGGAGCTTGCAAGAGCCCTACATTCATTGCTCTTTGGGCTGCAAGCTGCTTTATCATTCATGCCAAAAATCCAATTCAAAGCATCATTTTTACGTTTTCCATACTTAGCAGTTGTGAATTCATCAAAGCAAATGATAGGAAGTTCATGGTTTTGACGATAATTCAGAGTTATACACGAGAAAGAAAGAAGAAAGCCCAATTCTTTCATGGCTTTTCAAGTTCAATTCCGCTGAAATAGGAGTATATTGATCATGAGTATGTCTTCGTAGCTGGACTATGTGTACTCTGGCAGGAGAAGGATCTGTCGCCAGACTTGAGAACATGCGAAACATGACGCTGAGGCCAGACTTCCTCGTCCCGCATGACGTCGACGTTGGGGATGACGAGGCAAACGAGACAACGCACTCAACGGTGGTGGAAGGCGACGAGCCTGTGGGCTCATCCGACTCAGAGAACCTGAGCCTATCTTGCACGACGGAGACCCGGTTGCTTGCCTCTTTCACCATGCCACCATGGCCGCACCCCGTCGGACCTCGCCGCTTTCTCCCTGCAGTGCCATCGCCGCCCGCTCCCTCCTCAGTCGTCACCGTCAGCGCCTGCTCCCGCGCGCCATTGCCGGAGGCCGTGCGCCGCCTCCAACTCCTCTCCGCACGCAACCCCTGCACCGCCTTCCTCTGCTGCTCAGCCCCACCGGGTCCCTACTTCAGCTCTGCCTCTCGCCGACTGCATTGCCCTGACCTCGCCACCTCGCTGTTTGTCGCCGCCGGGGGAGGCCAGATCTGGCTAGATCTGGCCAGATCCGACCATGGATCAAAGTCGGGCGGGGCCGGAGGTGGTCGAGGCCGGGAGATCGAGGGAGAAAAATCGTGAGAAAGAAGAAAAACGAGGATAATTGATGATTTAATAAAAAAAAGTTAAACAAAAATAAATATAAAAATTTTGAGGTTTTAAATAAAAATTGTAAAAGGTAAATGAGAAATGTTTTATCAAAATTTTAATTTAATTATAATTAGAGCTTCTAAATAATAAATTTCAAAATAAGGGAGTTGTAAGTAAACACTGAAATCGCATCAGATTTTTCATACAGAGTAAATTTTGATAGTTGTACGTAAAATCTCTAAAAAAATATTATTATCTAATAATATTTAAATGCATATTATTTAAAATTACAGAGACGTGTGTCTTTCCGGATGTGTCTATGTATTTGATTGTGTCTATTCAAAAAGAGATACACTATTTAGTGACACCACTTCATGAATAAATATATAGTCTATAAATATAAACTTCTCACAAGTCTTGATGAAATAAGAAATACACAAAATCACAACAAAATAATAATTAGCATTTAAACAGATTTCTCTCTTATACTCTCATTATTGATTTTAAATAATTTAGACTTTTGAATAGGCTTAGAGTGTAGACTGAATCATATATTCATATTAGGCATTATATTACAAGGATAGCTTCATATAAATTAATCTACAATGACACTTATAGACTAATCTGCAGAAATATGGAGAAAATATTATTTTAGAGAAAAATTCTTTTCAGATCATCTTGTCACCCTCCATTGCTGAAAGCCTGATCCAACTGACTTTGACGACGATCCATCTGCTAGAAATATTATTATCTAACAATATATATATATATATATATATATTTGAAATTAAAATTATAGAGAGGTGTGTCTTTTCGTATGTGTTTATTGATGTTAATTGGGTGCGTCCATTCAAGAAAAGATACATTATTTGGAGATATTGCTTCATGAATAGATAAATTTCTTAGAAGGCTTGATAGATGAGAAGACATACAAAATTATAACAAAATAATAGTTGACATCAATAAAGACTTTTCTCTTATATTTTCAATATTGATCTTGAACGATTTAGATTTTCGAATAAGTTTGTAGTGCAGACTAAACCGTCTATTCACAATAGGCATTGTATTCCCGAAATAATTTTATATAAACCAATTTATGACAATGTGGGAGAAATACAATGGGAGAAAAAGATTCTTTTCATATTACTTTACGTAATCTTATTTTTTATTATTTTTTTATAATAACTCTCCTGAATTTTTATTATAATATTGATAATCGCTTTGACCTCTAGCAAATGAACTTTGCCATTCTGTAAACTAGCTCAACCGTTGTTTGAGAGATAATGGTTATTAAATATGATGGACCTAATTTACAAAAGTCTATAGGGCTCCGTTTGGTAATAGGGACGGATTAAGCGTTGTTTTAAATTTTTATTTAAAAAATTAATATTAATTAATTTACATTATTATTAAATTAAATTATTATAAAAAAATAATTAATTGTTTGAATTTTAAATTATTGTATGATGAATTTTGATAAGAAATAATAATTTACAAAAATAATTTATCAATCTTAATTTGGACCTTTATTTTGATTTGTTCCTAAAAAACTCCTAATTGTTCACTACAGACTACGAATGGCCTCGACTTACGGAAGTCTTGTTCCCTGCAGATTATGAACTCTGAATTTCACAAAAAGAAACATAAAATTCAAATAATGAATGTGGTGAAAACATAGATTTTGTCGCTCAAATATGGATGACAGTTCTTTCAGCTGTAACCGTGCAATCCACCTTCTCCCTGCAAATAGGGCATGTGTTGCGCCAAGCCTTCAGCCACGGTCGGATGCATCCTTCGTGAAAGCAGTGCCCCGCACGGCGTGCTCACCAGCTCCATCCCCGGCTTCAACTCGTCCAAGCACACCGCGCAGCGGTCTCCCTCTCCGTCTCCTGCTTCGTCGTACCCCACCGGCGCCAAGTCGAACGACGCCGTGACCTCATCCACATGCAGGTCGACCACCACCTTGATGACCGCCTCGAACTCCACCAGTGCGTCGTCGGGGACGACGTCCAGGGTCCGAAAAATGTACCGCGCTATGCGGCAAGCCTGGTCATGCTTTTGCACGCCGGGGAGGATGTCGGGGACCTTCAGCAAATCCAGCATGTCCTGCACGCGCTTCACGAAGGCGGTTGTGTCGGTGAAGCAGCATTGGCAGGGATCGAGGTATGCGGCTCTCCGTATCCTTTGTCTGCGGCCTTCGCCGTGGAGCCGCCAGTTGATGGTCTGGTGGAACTTAAAGTGGACCCGGACAACCGGGAGAACGGCACCAGCGACAGCGGTGGCGGCCTCGTCTTCTCCTTGAAAGAGAATTTGAGGAAGATAAAAGTCGGTTTTGCAATAGCCGCGCATTGTCAATGAAGAAAAAGACGACGAGGACGACGGCCGAGGAGCGATTCGTTTTCTCAGCTGCCTTCTCCCTCTGCTTCTATATCTACGGAAGTTTCCGCTTTTGGGTTCGATTTTGATTTCGAGCCGGTTTTGGAAGTCCAATTCCTACTCCGTTTGGAATTAGAGATATCTGATTACGGGCGCCACCTGATTTGGTTGACAATGAATTCTCTTCTGAAACACCATCAAATGTGTTGATAATTTCTCGTCCTTATCCTTATTTATAGCTCAATTATTTCTTTTTTGTTGTTTAGTATGAAAACTTTTTTTTGCTTCTAATTCCAAACCGTAGAAAAAAAAAAAAGAAGAAATTTTCCTCTATGTTTATGACAAAATATATAATTAGGTATTTAAATGATTGAAATACAAAATTTTAACTCACTGAAAAAAAAAAAAAGGGAAATTTAATTTAAAATTGACTGAACCAAATTAGCAAAAAAATCGAACCGGTTTTAACTATTCAATGCTCACCCGTATATCAACCTAAAGCCATTGGGCTTAAGGTAACTGGTTTTGATGGTTATTTCAAAAAATATATATTAAAACAGACAAAATTTTTATAAATATTATTAAAAATAATCTTCAATTCTTACAAATTAAAATCCGTTTCATTTTCGGGTTTAGAAGTCTCGTGTTTTATTTGGAATGTTACCGGTTGGATGATAAGATGTCGAACATATTGCTAGTAATAATTCAAACAATCTCCAGGTATTTGACACTGTAGCATTTTTATGCGAACCTTAAAGAGATCTTAATTGAAGTCGAAATTTGTTTTTCTACTTATTTTTTATTTTTCTAAAATATTTTCTTGGTAATTCGTGCAATTTATTATGTAATGAAAACAAATCTTAAATTATGTTAAGATGGCGTTAAAATTTGGATAAAAAATAATATATGTTAACTTATAGTCTCGTGACTAGGGATTTTTTTATCATAAATTCTAATCTTAATAACCTTATTGTTCCGGAAGAAAATTCATTCAACTAAAATGGTATCGAACACCTCCGCCCTACAAAATAGTATTATCTGATAATATTCAAATATATATTATTTAAAATTAAAATTACATAGAGGTGTGTTTTTTCGGATGTATCTATGCATTTGATTGAGTGTGTCTATTAAAAAAAAAGATGCATTATTTACTGACACCACTTCATGAATAAATATGTCTATAAATATAAAACTCTCACAAGTCTTGATAGAATAAAAAATAAACAAAATCACAACAAAATAATAGTTAGTGCTGAAACATATTTATCTCTTATGCTCTTAATATGGATCTTGAACGATTCAGACCTTCGGATAGGCTCAAAGTACATACCAAATCATATGTTCACATTAGGCATTAGATTTCGGTGATAGCTTCTTATAGACCAATCTATAATAATATTTATAGACCAATTTACAATAATATAAAATAATACTATTTTAGAGAAAGATTTTTTTTAGATTACCTTGTCATCCTCCATCGCTGGAGGCCCGATCCAATTGTCTTTAGCGACGATCCATCCGCTCGAAATATTATTATTTAATAATATTAAATATAAATTATTTGAAATTAAAATTATAGAAAAGTGTGTCATTTTGGATGTATTTATTCATTTTAATTAGGTGTGTCTATTCAAGAAAAGAGATATTATTTGGAAATATTATTTCATGAATAAATATATAATTTATAAATATAAATTTCTCATAAGGCTTGATGGAAGGAAAGATAGACAAAATTACAACAAAATAATAATTGATATTTGTATAAATTTCTCTTTTATGTTCTCAATAATGACCTTGAACGATTTATACTTTCGAATAAGTTCGTAATGTAAAGTAAATCAGTTATTCACGGCAAACATTGTACGTAGTTTTATACAAAATTTTAAGTTTCGGTTTTGGTATGGATTTCGGCATCCACCAAAATCGATTTGCTTCGATCGTTTCGGTAACGTTTCGGTTTCAGTCGAGATTTAAAACCGTATTATAAATAGCTCCATCGGGGTGTTCCTCAAGCGCGGAGCAGGCAGTTCAAGGGAACGTTTGCACTTCATGTGATAGGAGCTTGCAAGAGCCCTACATTCATTGCTCTTTGGGCTGCAAGCTGCTTTATCATTCATGCCAAAAATCCAATTCAAAGCATCATTTTTACGTTTTCCATACTTAGCAGTTGTGAATTCATCAAAGCAAATGATAGGAAGTTCATGGTTTTGACGATAATTCAGAGTTATACACGAGAAAGAAAGAAGAAAGCCCAATTCTTTCATGGCTTTTCAAGTTCAATTCCGCTGAAATAGGAGCATATTGATCATGAGTATGTCTTCGTAGCTGGACTATGTGTACTCTGGCAGGAGAAGGATCTGTCGCCAGACTTGAGAACATGCGAAACATGACGCTGAGGCCAGACTTCCTCGTCCCGCATGACGTCGACGTTGGGGATGACGAGGCAAACGAGACAACGCACTCAACGGTGGTGGAAGGCGACGAGCCTGTGGGCTCATCCGACTCAGAGAACCTGAGCCTATCTTGCACGACGGAGACCCGGTTGCTTGCCTCTTTCACCATGCCACCATGGCCGCACCCCGTCGGACCTCGCCGCTTTCTCCCTGCAGTGCCATCGCCGCCCGCTCCCTCCTCAGTCGTCACCGTCAGCGCCTGCTCCCGCGCGCCATTGCCGGAGGCCGTGCGCCGCCTCCAACTCCTCTCCGCACGCAACCCCTGCACCGCCTTCCTCTGCTGCTCAGCCCCACCGGGTCCCTACTTCAGCTCTGCCTCTCGCCGACTGCATTGCCCTGACCTCGCCACCTCGCTGTTTGTCGCCGCCGGGGGAGGCCAGATCTGGCTAGATCTGGCCAGATCCGACCATGGATCAAAGTCGGGCGGGGCCGGAGGTGGTCGAGGCCGGGAGATCGAGGGAGAAAAATCGTGAGAAAGAAGAAAAACGAGGATAATTGATGATTTAATAAAAAAAAGTTAAACAAAAATAAATATAAAAATTTTGAGGTTTTAAATAAAAATTGTAAAAGGTAAATGAGAAATGTTTTATCAAAATTTTAATTTAATTATAATTAGAGCTTCTAAATAATAAATTTCAAAATAAGGGAGTTGTAAGTAAACACTGAAATCGCATCAGATTTTTCATACAGAGTAAATTTTGATAGTTGTACGTAAAATCTCTAAAAAAATATTATTATCTAATAATATTTAAATGCATATTATTTAAAATTACAGAGACGTGTGTCTTTCCGGATGTGTCTATGTATTTGATTGTGTCTATTCAAAAAGAGATACACTATTTAGTGACACCACTTCATGAATAAATATATAGTCTATAAATATAAACTTCTCACAAGTCTTGATGAAATAAGAAATACACAAAATCACAACAAAATAATAATGAGCATTTAAACAGATTTCTCTCTTATACTCTCATTATTGATTTTAAATAATTTAGACTTTTGAATAGGCTTAGAGTGTAGACTGAATCATATATTCATATTAGGCATTATATTACAAGGATAGCTTCATATAAATTAATCTACAATGACACTTATAGACTAATCTGCAGAAATATGGAGAAAATATTATTTTAGAGAAAAATTCTTTTCAGATCATCTTGTCACCCTCCATTGCTGAAAGCCTGATCCAACTGACTTTGACGACGATCCATCTGCTAGAAATATTATTATCTAACAATATTAAATATATATATATATTTGAAATTAAAATTATAGAGAGGTGTGTCTTTTCGTATGTGTTTATTGATGTTAATTGGGTGCGTCCATTCAAGAAAAGATACATTATTTGGAGATATTGCTTCATGAATAGATAAATTTCTTAGAAGGCTTGATAGATGAGAAGACATACAAAATTATAACAAAATAATAGTTGACATCAATAAAGACTTTTCTCTTATATTTTCAATATTGATCTTGAACGATTTAGATTTTCGAATAAGTTTGTAGTGCAGACTAAACCGTCTATTCACAATAGGCATTGTATTCCCGAAATAATTTTATATAAACCAATTTATGACAATGTGGGAGAAGTACAGTGGGAGAAAAAGATTCTTTTCATATTACTTTACGTAATCTTATTTTTTATTATTTTTTTATAATAACTCTCCTGAATTTTTATTATAATATTGATAATCGCTTTGACCTCTAGCAAATGAACTTTGCCATTCTGTAAACTAGCTCAACCGTTGTTTGAGAGATAATGGTTATTAAATATGATGGACCTAATTTACAAAAGTCTATAGGGCTCCGTTTGGTAATAGGGACGGACTAAGCGTTGTTTTAAATTTTTATTTAAAAAATTAATATTAATTAATTTACATTATTATTAAATTAAATTATTATAAAAAAATAATTAATTGTTTGAATTTTAAATTATTGTATGATGAATTTTGATAAGAAATAATAATTTACAAAAATAATTTATCAATCTTAATTTGGACCTTTATTTTGATTTGTTCCTAAAAAACTCCTAATTGTTCACTACAGACTACGAATGGCCTCGACTTACGGAAGTCTTGTTCCCTGCAGATTATGAACTCTGAATTTCACAAAAAGAAACAAAAAATTCAAATAATGAATGTGGTGAAAACATAGATTTTGTCGCTCAAATATGGATGACAGTTCTTTCAGCTGTAACCGTGCAATCCACCTTCTCCCTGCAAATAGGGCATGTGTTGCGCCAAGCCTTCAGCCACGGTCGGATGCATCCTTCGTGAAAGCAGTGCCCGCACGGCGTGCTCACCAGCTCCATCCCCGGCTTCAACTCGTCCAAGCACACCGCGCAGCGGTCTCCCTCTCCGTCTCCTGCTTCGTCGTACCCCACCGGCGCCAAGTCGAACGACGCCGTGACCTCATCCACATGCAGGTCGACCACCACCTTGATGACCGCCTCGAACTCCACCAGTGCGTCGTCGGGGACGACGTCCAGGGTCCGAAAAATGTACCGCGCTATGCGGCAAGCCTGGTCATGCTTTTGCACGCCGGGGAGGATGTCGGGGACCTTCAGCAAATCCAGCATGTCCTGCACGCGCTTCACGAAGGCGGTTGTGTCGGTGAAGCAGCATTGGCAGGGATCGAGGTATGCGGCTCTCCGTATCCTTTGTCTGCGGCCTTCGCCGTGGAGCCGCCAGTTGATGGTCTGGTGGAACTTAAAGTGGACCCGGCCAACCGGGAGAACGGCACCAGCGACAGCGGTGGCGGCCTCGTCTTCTCCTTGAAAGAGAATTTGAGGAAGATAAAAGTCGGTTTTGCAATAGCCGCGCATTGTCAATGAAGAAAAAGAAGACGAGGACGACGGCCGAGGAGCGATTCGTTTTCTCAGCTGCCTTCTCCCTCTGCTTCTATATCTACGGAAGTTTCCGATTTTGGGTTCGATTTTGATTTCGAGCCGGTTTTGGAAGTCCAATTCCTACTCCGTTTGGAATTAGAGATATCTGATTACGGGCGCCACCTGATTTGGTTGACAATGAATTCTCTTCTGAAACACCTATCCAAATTTGTATAATTTCTAGTCTTTATCATATTTATATATAATTATTTCTTTTTCTGTTGTTAGTAGAAAATTTTTTTGCTTCTAATTACAAAAGCTAGAAAAAAAAAAAAAGAGAATTTGACTCTAGGTTATGACAAAATATATAATTAGGTTAGTTAAATTGATTGAAATAAAAAATTTTAAAATCAAACTGAAAAAAAAAAAAGAATTTAATTTAAAATTGACTGAACCAAATTAGCAAAAAAATCGAACCGGTTTTAACTATTCAATGCTCACCCCTATATCAACCTAAAGCCATTGGGCTTAAGGTAACTGGTTTTGATGGTTATTTCAAAAAATATATATTAAAACAGACAAAATTTTTATAAATATTATTAAAAATAATATTCAAATTCTAAAATTAAAATTGTTTATGTTTCGGGTTTAGAAGTATAGTGTTATTTGGATGTTACCGGTTGGATGATAAGATGTCGAACATATTGCTAGTAATAATTCAAACAATCTCCAGGTATTTGACACTGTAGCATTTTTATGCGAACCTTAAAGAGATCTTAATTGAAGTCGAAATTTGTTTTTCTACTTATTTTTTATTTTTCTAAAATATTTTCTTGGTAATTCGTGCAATTTATTATGTAATGAAAACAAATCTTAAATTATGTTAAGATGGCGTTAAAATTTGGATAAAAAATAATATATGTTAAAAATAATATATGTTAACTTATAGTCTCGTGACTAGGGATTTTTTTATCATAAATTCTAATCTTAATAACCTTATTGTTCCGGAAGAAAATTCATTCAACTAAAATGGTATCGAACACCTCTGCCCTACAAAATAGTATTATCTGATAATATTCAAATATATATTATTTAAAATTAAAATTACATAGAGGTGTGTTTTTTCGGATGTATCTATGCATTTGATTGAGTGTGTCTATTAAAAAAAAAGATGCATTATTTACTGACACCACTTCATGAATAAATATGCATTCTATAAATATAAAACTCTCACAAGTCTTGATAGAATAAAAAATAAACAAAATCACAACAAAATAATAGTTAGTGCTGAAACATATTTATCTCTTATGCTCTTAATATGGATCTTGAACGATTCAGACCTTCGGATAGGCTCAAAGTACATACCAAATCATATGTTCACATTAGGCATTAGATTTCGGTGATAGCTTCTTATAGACCAATCTATAATAATATTTATAGACCAATTTACAATAATATAAAATAATACTATTTTAGAGAAAGATTTTTTTTAGATTACCTTGTCATCCTCCATCGCTGGAGGCCCGATCCAATTGTCTTTAGCGACGATCCATCCGCTCGAAATATTATTATTTAATAATATTAAATATAAATTATTTGAAATTAAAATTATAGAAAAGTGTGTCATTTTGGATGTATTTATTCATTTTAATTAGGTGTGTCTATTCAAGAAAAGAGATATTATTTGGAAATATTTATAATATGATTTTATTCAATGAATAAAATTATAGAATAATTTATAAATAATAAAATTCTCATAAGGCTTTGGGATGGAAGGAAAAAAAAAAAAGAAAAGGAAAAATACAAACTCACAACAAAAAAAAAAGGAAAAGAAACACAAGAAACAAATCGTCTCTCCCCACCACTTCCAAACCCCCACACCTTCATCTTGTGATTCTTTTGTTTTTCATCATGTTTCTTTCCTTTTTGAAACATGTTCTCCCCCTCCTTTTCCCTTTGGAACGAATGGTGTTTATTAACTTTCGGATATTTTCTTAATGAAAGTAATTCCCAGTTTTAATTTCCCTGCAAAAAACATTTTGTAACGTATTTTTTTATGATAACAAATTTTATTTAATTTTCGTTTTTTTGGTTATTTATTTCGGCAATCTCACGCAAAAATCTATTTGCCTTCGAGCGTTTCGGTAACGTTTTCGGTTTCAAGTTTCGAGATTTAAAAAACCGTAAATTATAAATAGCTCCCATACGGGGTGTTCCCTCAAGCGGCGGAGCATGCAGTTTCAAAGGGAACGTTTTTTTTTTTTTTGCCCAGCTCAATGTGATAGGGAGCTTGCAAGAGCCTACATTTTATTGTTTGCTCTTTGGCTGCCCAAAGCTGCTTTAAAATAAATCATTCATGGCCCAAAAATCCATTCAAAGCATCAATTTTACGTTTTCCTTTCCCCATACTTAGCAGTTGTTTGAATTCATCAAAGACAAATGATGAGGAATTCCCATGGGTTTTTGACGATAATTCAGAGTTATACACGAGAAAGAAAGAAGAAAGCCCAATTCTTTCATGGCTTTTCAAGTTCAATTCCGCTGAAAGAGGAGCATATTGATCATGAGTATGTCTTCGTAGCTGGACTATGTGTACTCTGGCAGGAGAAGGATCTGTCGCCAGACTTGAGAACATGCGAAACATGACGCTGAGGCCAGACTTCCTCGTCCCGCATGACGTCGACGTTGGGGATGACGAGGCAAACGAGACAACGCACTCAACGGTGGTGGAAGGCGACGAGCCTGTGGGCTCATCCGACTCAGAGAACCTGAGCCTATCTTGCACGACGGAGACCCGGTTGCTTGCCTCTTTCACCATGCCACCATGGCCGCACCCCGTCGGACCTCGCCGCTTTCTCCCT